>JBBPSA010000385.1:0-10574 GCA_038093355.1 Boletus calvinii | reverse complement strand
AGTTTGTTTGGTGCGTCGGGTTCGAGATAGGGAGAGGGTGTGGGAGAGGGTCATGGTCCTGGAGGTGGAGGTGGACGGAACAGGCGCTGAGGGACACTGATCTATTTGGAAAACAGGCTCAGAAAAAGAGAAAGCATGGGACGACGCACTAGTCTGCCTGTACTTTTAATTTTCTTGCTTGTACTGCTCGATGGTAGCAGCATGTCGAGGAATTCGCTATTCGACCCGTTTCATCTTATGGCAGAATACAGATCGAATGTCGATGTAGATACTAGAGCTCCAGGCTTCTGGCAACACACTGCCAGCATTTACGTCCCTTGCGACTCATCGTGGTAAATGCCCGCGGGCCCGGGAATGTCCGATAACACGGGACCACAAGACCTGTCGGAAGTCGGAAGGCGGTGATCGATCGGATCGATAGACGCCTTGCCCTTTCCCTCTTCACCCCCACCATCCCGACCTTCAGTTCCACTCTTCTTCACGCATACTCCCAGAATGTCGACAGAAAACACAAGTGATTTGGAAAACCTCGGAGAGAAATTCGGCCGCTTCAGGATTCTTATCCTCGGACGAGCGAACGCTGGCAAGACATCCATTCTGCGAGGGATCTGTAACACGACTGAAAACCCGGAGATCTACGACGGCAAGGGGAACAAGGTATGGGCACGAGTCAATGCATGCTGTTGAGTGGTGTACTAAACCGTGCGATTAGATCGATCCATCCCAAGTCGAGGGATCCAGAGGGGTGGGTACTGCCAGTGGTGCTAGCGCTACACGTCTCGCTGAAACCCGATATCATGTAACTCACACTCGACCCTGTTTAGCGCGGAATGCACAACATCGAGAATGAACTCATTTTCCGGAGCAACGACAAATTCGTCTTTCATGATTCGCAGGGCTTCGAAGCGGGTCGTGCGGACGAGTTTTTGAAGATGAAGGAATTTATTGCAGATCGTGCAAAGACGACTCATCTCAAGAAACGCCTTCATGCGATATGGTAATGGGCGAAGCTATGTTGTGAAAAATTGGCTGATGCGTTCGTTGGACAGGTATTGTATTCCAATGGATAAGCTTGATCGAGCGATCCAACGATCAGAGGAAATGTTCTTTGGTGAATGTGACCCTGGAAACGGTGACTCGGAGTTCCTTTTATAATGGTATCTTGGAGCTCATGATGTTGTCAGTCCCCGTTGTAGTGTTGTTCACCAAATTCGATGCACTGCTGGCTGTTGCGCTGGGAAAAGTAGATCGAAAGCTGCCGTTACAGGAGCGTCTATCAAAGGCGAAGTCACTCATTGAAGGGATTTTCAACGGGGCCGATGTATGGGGCCGTCTGTCACATCTGATGTATCCTCCGAAGTGTTGTGTGCGGATTGAAGGTTTGTATCATGGTTTATTGGATATATGGTGGGATGTGCCATTGACAAATATATTTAGGCATGCATAAGTCTAATGAAGGATGCAATGGGTTGCTGGAAAGCACTGCAACTGTCCTGGGTGAAGAAGCATTGCAGATGCTTTTGGTTTCAGCCCAGGAAACAAATATAGTACTTTGTCTCAAATATGCAAGTTGGAGGTTGGTTGTTTCAGAGTAATTCATTCTTAGTGGCCTAATGATTGACTTGAATACAGTTTGATGCTTCAGACAACCAACTCTGGGGGTGATGTATACATTAGGGGTGAAATAAGCTATCAGAGGCTGGCATGTTGGTTTCCACATTTTCAGGTGAGACAAGAAAAGTATTATATAACATCTGAAAACTAAGTCCATATTTTTTTTTGCTCTGATGATGATGGCAGTCAGTGAGTTGTATATTATGGGATCTTCTTGACTGTGATGATGCTGATCATTCCATGTCCATTCTTCATCCTGCTCTGCCAATCATAGGGGGTGAGCTGTGTGTTGTGGGATCTTGGTAACTGTGATCATGCTGATCATTCCATGTCCACTCTTCACCTTGCTCTGTCAATCATAGGGGGTGAGTTGTGTATTGTGGGATCTTGGTGACTGTGATGATGCTCATCATTCCATGTCCATTCTTCATCTTGCTCTGTCAATCATAGCGGGTGAGTTGTGTATTGTAGGATCTTGGTGACTGTGATCATGCTCATCATTCTATGTCCCTTATTCATCTTGCTCTGCCAATCATAGTGGGTGAGTTGTGTATTGTGGGATCTTGGTGACTGTGATCATGCTCATCATTCCATGTCCACTCTTCATCTTGCTCTGCCAATCATAGCTGGTGAGTTGTATATTGTGGGATCTTGGTGACTGTGATGATGCTCATCATTTCATGTCCATTCCTCATCTTGCTCTGTCAATCATAGATGGTGAGTTGTGTATTGTGGGATCTTGGTGACTGTGATGATGCTCATCATTTCATGTCCATTCTTCACCCTGCTCTGCCAATCATAGGGGGTGAGTTGTGTATTGTGGGATCTTGGTGACTGTGATCATGCTCATCATTCCATGTCCATTCTTCATCTTGCTCTGCCAATCATAGTGGGTGAGTTGTGTATTGTGGGATTTTGGTGACTGTGATGATGCTCATCATTCTATGTCCATTCTTCACCCTGCTCTGCCAATCACAGCAGGTGAGTTGTGTATTGTGGGATCTTGGTGACTGTGATGATGCTCATCATTCCATGTCCACTCTTCACCTTGCTCTGTCAATCATAGCTGGTAAGTTGTGTATTGTGGAATCTTGGTGACTGTGATAATGCTGATCATTCCATGTCCATTCTTCACCCTGCTCTGCCAATCATAGGATGTGAGTTGTGTATTATGGCATTCTGATGACTATGATCATGCTAATCATTCAATGTCTGTTTTTCATCCTGTTCTGCCAATCATAGGAGGTGAGTTGTGTATTGTGGGATCTTAGTGACTGTGATCATGCTGATCATTTCATGTCCATTCTTCATCCTGCTCTGCCAATCATAGCGGGTGAGTTGTGTATTGTGGGGATCTTGGTGACTGTGATCATGCTCATCATTCCATGTCCATTCCTCATCTTGCTCTGCCAATCATAGGAGGTGAGTTGTATATTGTGGCATTTTGGTGACCATGATAATGCTGATCATTCCATGTCCATTCTTCATCTTGCTCTGCCAATCATAGCGGGTGAGTTGTGTATTGTGGGATCTTGGTGACTGTGATGATGCTCACCATTCCATGTCTATTCTTCATCTTGCTCCACCAATCATAGAAGGTGAGTTGTGTATTGTGGGATCTTAGTGACTGTGATGATGCTGATTATTCCATGTCCATTCTTCCTCCTGCTCTGCCAATCATAGCTGGTGAGTTGTGTATTGTGGGATCTTGGTGACTGTGATCATGCTGATTATTCCATGTCCATTCTTCATCCTGCTCTGCCAATCATAGAAGGTGAGTTGTGTATTGTGGGATCTTGGTGACTGTGATCATGCTGATTATTCCATGTCCATTCTTCATCCTGCTCTGCCAATCATAGAAGGTGAGTTGTATATTGTGGGATCTTGGTGACTGTGATCATGCTGATCATTCCATGTCCATTCTTCACCCTGCTCTGCCAATCATAGGTGGTGAGTTGTGTACTGTGGGATCTTGGTGACTGTGATGATGCTGATTGTTCCATGTCCATTCTTCATCTTGCTCTGCCAATCATAGGAGGTGAGTTGTGTATTTGGGAATTTGGTGACTGTGATGATGCTGATTATTCCATGTCCATTCTTCATCTTGCTCTGCAAATCATAGCTAGTGAGTTGTGTATTGTGGGATCTTAGTGACTGTGATGATGCTGATCATTCCATGTCCATTCTTCATCTTGCTCTGCCAATCATAGGAGGTGAGTTGTATATTGTGGCATTTTGGTGACCATGATAATGCTGATTATTCCATGTCCATTCTTCATCTTGCTCTGCCAATCATAGAAGGTGGGTTGTATATTGTGGCATTCTGATGAGTGTCATTGTGCTCATAATCTTCTGTGTATCCTCCATCCTACTCTGGCAAATATAGTATGTGAGTTGTTTCTGCTGAAATCCTCACATGATATCAACATCCACATGTACTTCTTTTTACTTCATAGAGTGTAAGTGATTACCCTCTCATTACTGCTACTGCTTATACTTTTCTTCATTTACATAGTTAGTATGTTCTCTTGTAATTGTCTACAATCTTTCATTTACACAAACAATTCAACAGGATGTAAGCATTTTATATCTGATTATTCATTATTCATTAAATTATTTTCCAGAAGGTGAGATCTTAATATCTAACAATATTTTTATTTATACACCATTAGGGGGTTTGTTTTTATGTTAAATTGTTCTATTATGTACTCATTATGCAATTTTATAACTTTCAGCTGGTCTCCACACATCAAGTAAATGACTTTCTTGTAATTCTATATCACATGCTAATATTTCATGGAATTGGCTCAGCTTGCATCAAGTGAAATCCAGGCTCTGGGATCAAATAGTTATGTAAGCATATTGATATTTGTTTGTATAACTCCACCTAACTATACCTGAAAGGGAAATCTTCAGAAGATGCTTCAAGCTGGTGTTGGTGTGTTTGACTATTTCATATATGGTCATAAATACTACTAATTTCTATAACACAGATGCCATTCTTATCTTAGAGCATTCTTTTCACCTTGCTCAACAAAACAACCCCCAAGCAGTTTCCTCTGCTATACAAAAGTACAATGCATCAAACATACCTGCTAGGGTGAAAACAGCCCTAAAGACTATTCTCAAGCAATACAGTGAGGCATCTAATCAGGAAAAAGTGGATATTATCTTCAGTATTATTGTTCAGAATCATATGGGTGAGTTAACTGCATATTTAATTATACTCAACAACAACTCTCTTTCAGAGATTCCATCAGCTAAATGAAAACAATGGTCTGATATCAGGCTATGGTCCCAATGGTGGGAGTTTACTTGGAAAGAAGGGATTGAAGAGAGGATTGAAGAAAGCTAGTCTTGAAAGCAAATGATTCTTGTGAATGTCTTGAAATGCTTGGTGGATTCCTGTATGCTTAGTTTTGGAGCCTGAATTCTTGGTGAATAGACAGTGCTGATTATCTACCATATGTCAGATTTTGTGCTCAGTCAGTCCAGTGAATTCAGAATGTATTCACTGGCATCTGTACATGAAAAACTATACATAATGCTCTTGAGTATTAGCCATGCTTACTAATCCAAACAAGGAAAAAACATATAGAAAATAAAAATGCAGTGGTCAAAGTCATTTGTTAATTAGCTCTTACATGCCATGTCATGTACAATATGGCAAGCCATTGCCTGCATACTGGAAATTACACATGTAATGATGATTGAATCTTCCAGTTGCAAACCAGGCTATAATATGTCATTGTTATTGACACACTGAGTATCATTCAATTAATGATGTTCCTGTCATGTTCTCACAGCCACCCATTTGCCTGTTTAAAGTGTCCATTTCTGAAGAAGTTAATGTGCAGAGGAAGAGAGAGAGAGAGGAGGGGGGGAACAGATGTACAGATCTGGCAAGGGGCCATGTGCATGACATGCCTGAAACAAGTGGCAAGGAAAAGGACATGGTACTTCAACACTAAGTATTTCTTCTAACCACCTGAGCAATACAAATTCATATAAGCAACTTTTCCATTTCCCCAATGAATGTATTAAAAACAACACACTTTGTCATCTTTGCATTGGAAACTCCATGCAAAAAAAGACTACCTTATGTCCAGTGTCAGTGGAGGACTGCCAACCATTTTGTGCATGCAAGTTGGCTGTGGGCATGCACAGTGAGGCAGGCATTAAGCCAAAGGACACCAGCTTGGGAGAAGGGCATGAGATCTCTGAATGGATAAAAGATCATGCTAATTTGTCAGTGATGCAAGAAGCAAGAGAGCAATGCCACTGACAAGAAGTAACTGACCCTGCTTTAAAGGGGGACAAAGGCAGGATGTCACATGCAAGCTATTATAGATGTTTTTCAGCAACCCAGACAGCTCTTTTCATTGGTGGAAAGACAAGTTCTGGGAGGTGGAGTCAATTGTGGGGGCATGGTTTGAGTTTGCATAGGTGACTAACCATGTGTTTGGTTGATATCATGGTATGGGTCCTGATGTGCACATCAGTGGTGACTCAGGGTTGGAGTGAAGAAAAAACAGCATTGCCCATCCTATAGTACCACAATAGCCTTGACAGCCCCAAGTGCATCAACCATGACCATGACCAGATGCCTCTACCTGGACAGATGCACAGGATTGTACATGGACTTGAACCATCATGATGACATACTCACCTGGTGGGTTTACCTGATGCAACTTGATCTCTGCAATGAAATCTTAAAGCTACAGAGAATGAATAGTAAGTACATATTCATGGATGTGTATGCAAAACCCTTGAGATGCACCTTGTGAAAATGGGTTTCAGCTTTGAGTGCATAATGATCCTCCAAGACACACCCAACATCCTGTTCAAGATTTTGTATAATCTCACTCATGCCTCTGGTGGAATCCCCAGCACAGGTAGTTGTTACAGTGATCATCAGCCTGGGGAGAGGGTGAGTATGATGCAGGACAGGTACATAGGACAATGTAGTGGTACTGACATTGTTGCCTTGACCTCAACCTTGCAGTTCCTCAACATAGTGCTGGTGATGGCATTGCTAACCACAAGATATGACAGATGGATGTCATTCTGGCTGCTTTCATGAAGTGAGTCTGTCAAGTGGGTATATAGCAGGTCAGTGTGAGTCAACTGCACATTGACAAGCTTGTAGGACACTTAATGGGGTATGCCACTCATTGGCATCAGGAGCAAAATGTCTTGGATGTCTTCTCCTTGCCTTAGCCTTCTTTCCACTGAGAACGCACCTCTCCTTTTGGAATCGACTCCGTTTTGCCTGACGAACGTCATCCTCCCCAATATCGTTCTGCAACCTCCAAGTCGTCCAGACTCGGACTGAGGAAATACATCAGCTTTCTTGCCCCTTTGTCAAAGTTCTTCATACACGTCGCCTATCACGCCCAACTTGGTCTCCCCCACAGAATGACATCGCGGTTATGTGCCTCTTTGTTTTCTTCCCCGCCGGACGCTGTGCCCGAGGCCTGGTCGTCGTTGACTAGGTGTCGAGGCTTGGAAGGCCAAGGAGTCTTGTGTGAACGACAACATTGTCAACATTGGATGAGAATGAGCGCGTACGACTTACCATCGGCGAGGTCTTTTGACCGCATCGTCTGCGATGCGAACAAGTTTTTCGATCTGATACCTGATCCTTGTTTCGAAGACTTTTATTTTTTCAAGTATGATGCGGCTATGGATCTAGGTCGCGTTCAGTGGTGTTGAGGGGGATACCGGTACTAGGTTTTCTCCGTGCACTTCTTGAGAAAACCCAGTACCGGGATCCAGTTTTTCAGCGTGCCGCATGCTGCACGCTGCGCTTCGCCACCAGCTTGCGACTACTCCTCTTGGCACCACTGTCGCCCGGGCCGCCCCTCTCTGCACTCTTGCTTTGACTGCTTTCTTGATTAATGTTTGGCTATAGGACATGAGCGGGGCAGTGCACAACTTGAAAGTCCTTACCCAATGTTTGACGTCCCTGCAAATTGAACCACGGACTGCTTTCCATACTCGGCTTATTTAAGCCACCTCCGTTGACACGCGCCGATGGCATCTCACAACGCTGTCCTTGCGAATGCTCTGAACACACCAGGGATCAAAAAACTGAGGAACAAGCGAGTCGTGCTTGCATCTGCCAGCCCACGGCGCAGAGATATCCTTAAAACGCTCGTGAGTGTGCACCCTCTCTTATCCGAACGAGTACATCCACTACACGCTGTCAACTATCCTGATCACACACGCTCTTCATTCCACCAGGGTCTCGAACCGGAGATCGTGCCCTCGACGTTCGCCGAAGACCTACCATTGTCTTCGTTTGAGCAGGTCCATGAATATCCCGTCGCGACCGCGATGCACAAGGCGGTGGAGGTTTACGAAAGGCTCGTGGTACGTCCATCTGCATCGTCTAATGGAGAGATGCGTAGAGCGTGGTGACGACGTTGCGATAGACCGAGAACCCAGACGACCCCCCTGATCTCGTTATCGGCGGTGAGCTGCGTTTCTTTCACACTTGTATCGAATTCAACATCTCGTAGCGGATACGGTCGTGTTGACGCACGCGTTGCCCGCGACGACGTTCGAGATGGAGACGGGCACGCGGCAGGAGTTGTTGGAGAAGCCGATGTCAAAGGCGGATCACTTGCGTATGTTGCAGGATCTGAATGGGAACGTGTGTGAGGTCGTGACGGGGGTGTCGTTGGGTGAGTGTTTGGCTTCCGTTCACGCGCGAGATGGGTGCTGAGCGGTGCGGTGCTTGGTTGTTTCTAGTGTACCCTGTGCTCACTGCGCCGGGGTATGCGACGAGGTGAGCGCGCCCATGCTTTTGTATCTGTGGTTTGTTGATCGGTCGTAGGGAGATGGACGAGCGGACGCTGGTCCACTTTGTGGACAGCCCTCTGCACATCTTGAAAGCGTATGTGGAGAACGGCGAAGGGTTTGATAGGGCCGGTGGGTTTGCGGTGCAGGTACGCTCTGACCATCTTTCCCTTGTTGATTCCATCGTACGGGCGTTGTCCAAACATCTTATTGTCCACACCGCCCCACTTAACGCTTCACCCTCTAGGGTCTCGGGAGCGTTCTGATTCGCAAAATCGATGGGGATTACAACAACGTCGTTGGATTTCCTGGGGCTTCGTTTTTCCAATTTCTAGATAGACTGGTAGAGGAAGAAGAGGACTTTTTGCAGATAGAGTAGTTATTATCCACTCGACACAGCCATTGATGTGCGCTGACAAATCACACTGCCGCCGTGGCCCGAGCTGAGGTGGCAAGACCCATCCGCCTTTGCCTTGGACATATTTACGCTCTTCGCTTTATCTGGTTTCGTTTGGCTCTCTCTCCTGCTAACCTGTCCGTTGGACACTACAGGCTAACTTTTCGTCTCTCTCGTCGCCGCTCGCAGCATGGCTACGTTCGCCGCTCTCATGGCGCTCAGCGCCTCTCAGACAAAGGAAGCCCAGAGCGCAGTCCAGACGGCGCTCGAGCAACGTCAGCGCAACGAAGAACTAAAACGCAAGAAACAAGAAGAACTCGACCGTAAGACCCGCGTGTAAGAGGCCAAGCTCCGCCAGAAACGACTCGAGGACCAGAGAAAACAGCAGGCGCTCGAGGCAAAGTGGGAGGCGGAGCGGGTGCAAAGGGAGGCGGAGCAGACCCGCCGCGAGGAAGAGGCCCGCAATGCGTTGCTCTACGGGCCCAAGAAGGCTAAGCAGCACGGGCCGCGGTGGCCGACGTCGCAGTCGGGGATCAAGGAAGAGGTACGACGACGACGGGTGGGAGAGGACGAGGACGATTCGCCTGCTATGGCGCTGACGCGGGAGGAGAAGCGACAGCGGAGAGTGGAGGCGGAGATGCGGCGGACGTATCAGCTCAAACGGGCGGCGGCGGGGTATAGCAAAGCTGGCCGACGACTCCGGGGCGGGGCGGTGGATGGCCCGTCAGCCCCAACTTCCGACTCTGGTACCTCTGCGCAGTCGGTCAAGGCGCGCCTCACTGCGCTGCCTAACACCCTGACCAAACTCAACGTGCACAAGCGGGACACGCGGACGATTGACGAAATTCTTCAGGACAGAGCCAAGGCCAAGAATGCGACGCTCGACGGGGAGGATGCCCGCGAGTTCAACGACTGGTTCGGGAAGGCGAAGAAGAAGGAACCTGCCTCCATGCCGAGCACGCAGTCGAGTGGCTCGCAGGCGTCTGGATCGTCTTCCGGTGCGAATTCACCGAGACTGGTGGGCTCACGTGAGTACTTTTCTTTTTGCTGGCGCGTTGCGCTCGAGGCATGGTACCCACAACTGTCTGTGGTGATGCAGAGGCCCCGGTGCAACCGCTGGCCAAGTCGCAGCCGAATGGCAAGATGGCGGTCAAGGCGTCTAGACCTGCGTTGAGCACCAAGACGTCGTCGTCGTCGACAATCTCCAAGGTCTCATCTTCCGCTACCAAGTCATCCCAGTCCAAGAGTCCAGTCCCCAGATCCTACCCTGCCAAATCAGGATCCATGTCGGGTAGTGCGCAACCGCGATCGGGAGGGGTACCTCCCAAGAAGCGACCACGCTCGCCTTCGTTCTCGGCTTCCCCACCTCCACCCAAGCGACGCGCGTCTGAACCCGAGAACGCATTGAGCTCTGAGATTTGGAAGTTGTTCGGCAAGGACCGGAGCTCGTATATTGCGAGGGACGTGATGAGCGATGACGAGGATATGGAGGCGGATGCGAGTGCTCTGATGAAGGAAGAGCTGCGGAGGTGCGTCTTTCGTTTTCTTTGACACTATCTACCGCTCACACGCCGCACACAGCGCCCGATTCGCGAAACGCGAAGACGAGATCGCCTTGGAAGAGGAGAAACGCCGCGAAGAAGAGAAGCGCAGACGAAAGCGCGAACGCGAGATGCGGGAGAGACAGGGCATGTGATGTCTGTCCCCCGCACCCATCGATCCAAACGTCTGGTATCTGCACCGCACCAACGAACGTCAT
>JBBPSA010000384.1:0-10591 GCA_038093355.1 Boletus calvinii | reverse complement strand
AAGGCGTCTTGAACACGGGAAGAATACGATCCCCAAGTTCTTGCGCTTTCTCAAGGAAAATGGGATCCTCCGAAAGATGGTATGCAGCCAGCAGCCCACCCAATACACGTATTGTCGTCTACAACGCAAACATCGCCTTCATGCATCGTGTATCTCGTCGGGTGGTCATCACACGTACCTCAAATGTGCTGAAGTCTGCGTCCCGATCGAAAGACAGATCGTTTTGTACCCATCTCCTGGCCCTTTCATATTCGTCATGCAATCCCATGATAAGCATCGTGTCAATGGAGTCCGCGACGGTATACCCGACGCCACCAGCCTTTGTTAGGTTCGAACCTCTGTGAGATAGTGGGTGGTACTCGTCATCACCCATAGCATCTCGCTCTGAAGCGGTCAGTTTTGGAAACCCGTCGAATAGTCACACTTACCGTACGCCGACCAAGCATGCTGTATATGGAGATGAAAAGTAGTCAAATGGGCCGAGATGCATACATACCTTGAACGCGTCTACCACCGCATTACGCCTTGGCACGTCTGCCGTGAACGTTGGAACGACCCCTGGTCTGACACCAGGCAGGGGAGCCTCGCTGGTATGAAGTCCTGCGAGCTTGTTGAACGGAAGCTGCCAGGCCAATATCAGACGCAGTACATCACAGTTGCACGGCCTCACGTGCCTGAAACAGGACATAGACTGATGTGAGCACGATTAAGCCGTAAAATAATTTGAAGGATGGAATACCCCCGGGAATCTGGTTGGGAAGCGATTCGGATTTAGAAGGGAATAGACAGACACGGACACCCGAGAGAGCCTACCTTTGTGGTATCTTTCGAATCAGTCGACGGAGAGGTCAACGATGATTTCCTCTGCCGCATTTGTGAGCCGCCCATGTTGAGCTGGACAGAAGTCGTAGTGGTAGTAATGCTCCCGTGGTCAGAAAAGGAAGTTTCGGGTATCAAGGCTTTCCTTTCGCGAGTGCTGTTCTCATCCGCAAAGGAAACAATTCAGCGGACCTACACCCCCATTCATGCATTTTAGGCTGCGGATGAGAGTCAACTGCCATTGGCTCTCCTTTGGGCCGAGCGCTAGTGCATTGTCAGTGAGGTTTTTGGACGTGTAAACTGTTTATGCCAGTGATTGGGTGTCAACGTTTGTCCTTTTGAAATCTGCGCTACACTTGCTGGGGGACGTCAATCATTTCTACCTCAAGTGCTACCTTGAAGTGTATCTTCATCATAAAGCTTGGGCGGATATGATCCCGACCATCGGGTGTCGGCATGTTCCTTCCGGCAAGTCACCGGTGGAAAGAACAAACACTTCCCCTTGTATCGAGTCTTATCATTCAAGCCTGATCAGATCACCGTATCTCGTACGTTCCCTTCATATCAACCTTCATATCCTGGCCAACCCACCTATTCGTTCTAATTCTAGCTGCGAATCATCCCCCAATTCAACCATGGCCATCGAATTGACCCCTTTGCCACTGCCTGGCTCTGCGGATCCATCATACTTTGTCGACTTTGGTCGCGAGGTCAAGGGAGTCGACCCCGGTGACCTCACACCAGCCCAGTTTGCTGAGATCCACGACGCACTCTACAAGGTTCGCAGTCCAACCATCTTGCCACGACACTTCCACGTTTTAACTTCGTTTCGCACCACCGCCCCACCAGCATGGTGCCCTCTTGTTCCGCAATGTTGCTCTCACGCCCGAACAACAATATGCGCTCACCAAGGTAACCCATTCTCCTTTCTCCCTATATGGGTTTCTCGCTCTTCGTCACCTCACCACCGCCTTTCAGGCTTTCGATCCGCAATCCGAGAGTTATGGGCATGGCAACAACAAGACTCAATCCACACAGAAGTCCATTCTTCATCCGGACCTCAAGACCATCCCTCGCGTGCCCCAGGTTCAGCTCATCGGCAACGGTACTGTGACTAACCACGAAGGTCTCGCTACTGCCGCCCTCAAACACCCCTCCCACACGACGTTTCACAAAACCCGCGTTTCCGAGGAGGATGAAGTCAAGGGTTATACCCGTTTCTACAGATGGCATATCGATGCAGCTTTATACGACTATAATCCACCTCGCGTGACCACGCTTTATGGCATAACGGTACCCAAAGGCGATCGTCAGACCGTCAGGTATGACGATGGCACCGGAGATGAGTTGCCAGTACCCCTCGGTACCACAGCGTTTGTCTCTGGCAAGACCATGTTTGAGATTCTGCCGCCAGAGCTCAAGAGTCTGGCGGTACGAGCCTCGGTGCGGTATGCGCCACACCCTTACGTCTGGATGGCGCCCGCTCGTGCCTTGCCAACCGGTTTGGGAATCGAGAGTGAAGGCCTTGAGCTACCCGCGGGAGAACTCCCCGACTGGGAAGAATCCAAGGTCAAGACGTTCCCTGTGGTAAGTCGATCCACGGTCAGAAAGAGAGAGAGATCGCTGAAAACACCACTCTGGAAGCTGTGGAAAAACCCGGTTACGGGGGACGTCCACTTCGAGGTTCACCCGTGCGGCGCTCAGGAACTCATCGTCGAGCCTCTCCCAGCAGGCGCGAATCGTAACAGTGCCCTGTACCCAGATGGCGCACACATCAAAGATCTTGCAGCAGTCCGCGCGCTGCTCTACAAGATGCAGCGACCGGCCATTGCGCCACAGGTAAGCGGGGAAATTTGCATGTCCGGTAATACGTCCCTCATGTCGTTCCACGTCACGAAAAAGCTTGTGTACCCACACGATTGGCAAGAGAACGACCTTGTCCTCTTCCATAACCGAGGACTCTTGCATACCGTCGTCGGTGCCTTCAAGTCTGACCAAGTCCGCGCCTTCCACCAATGCAACCTCGCTGCGTCCGATGTCCCCGCAGGTCCAACCAGAGATGACGTCCTCAAATGGGCCTAGATCTGATCAAGTCCCCCTCCTCCTCCCAAACCATCGGGACACGTGTGGACGCGGTTCTTGATGGAAGCCCATGGATAATTCGTTTTGACCCTTGAAGTGGATATTTGTAGGCTATGACATGTTGATGGGGACAACGATGAACGAAGCTGCCTTTTCCAGTCACAAACAGATCATGAATTTGCATTTCAGAGGTGTCCCCCCGTTGTCGACGTCAACTTGTCAGTGGTGTCGTGGGCGTCCCTAGGACCCATCTGAATCGCATGCCACAAGCGATGTCCGATCCCATGCACAAGTGGAACACGCGCAGTGACACGTCTGACGGTCTATTTGATTCGAATGGAAGCTGGTTTCGAATTCGTCTTTTGAAATTTAATTCTTCTGCCCAGCGCGTCGTCAGTGGTTCCCCGTGTCCGGGATTGCGTCGCCTTGGTTGGACACACGAGCGAAGTGGGTTTATTTCCGAGCGGTAATGTCCAGAATAAGCTGTATTACAACATTCCAGGTATCGCAGACCGTATCCGATCAAGAAATTGTGGGAGAGCAATTGACTAACCGCCTACGCCCATGATTAGATGAAGGGTAAGTACGTGAAGAAAGCTGAGAAAAACTCGATATCAAGGAGGATCACTGGAAGAAAAATATTGGCACGTGGAGAAATTACTATGCACACATTAATGAGGGGAAAACACAGCTGTGAGGCAGGAAGACTAGCCAAACAACATACGCAAGAAGTCACCCAAAAGAAAGAGAACCACAATCAGATGGAGTGACAATGCGAGACAAACGGACGCGGATGGGTCACACGCAACAACAGAAAAGAAGAGGAATTTCGACAACATTGAAGATGATCAACATATTCAAAAAATAGTTAATTATCTATCCCGGGTGATGTCGGATAGGCTGAGACCATCGCACCCCAGCCTTGTCACTGAACAGACACGGCAGATGGGGGAGGCGATGGCGCTGCAGATGGTATATCAGTCGGGTGTTCACCGACCTCTTCCGCTGGGGAAACAACAGGTTCTGGACTCGATACCAAGACTTCAGACTTTGCTCGAGCGTCCCCTTCGTTTCCCCCTTGCTCATCACGAGCATTGCTAGCAACATTCTCGTTTGCGACTTCGCCGTTCATTTGATCAGCCTGCCCGGATTCTCGGGCGGCATAACCCGAGTCTCGGAATGATTGTTTGCCAAGATCACGGGAGAAGCTGCTGTACAAGGAACGGATATCGTGGCCACCTCGTGCTTCGATATCCGTATCAGTTTCGGGTTCGCCGTCGCTTTCATCAATGGCGGTACGGAGAGAGGAAACGGCAATGTTGGTGTTGTGCATGAATCCGGTACCTGCTGGAGTGTGGTATGTTGGCGTAAGAGAGGGAAGAGGGGGCATTGAATATGTCCGGGGTAAAGGGGGAGGAAGCCCACGTCCTGAAACTCGCGACGCGGCTAAACGAGCCGCCGGGATTGGTGGCGTCGAAGCAGCAGATTTGGTTTTCCGGAGAGGTCGGGTGGCGCGACGAGCGCTGCTACTCTTCGAGGGGGCGCGTTGAGGAGCCGAAGAACTCTCTTCGGCAGTGGGCTCTTCGCCAGCGGGACCTGTAGTCGAGTCAACGGACGTTTGAGAAGAACTATCACCCTTGTGTACACGCAGGTGCTGGAGGAGGTTATCATTGCGGTTAAAACGTTTATCACACGAAGGGTGAGGACACTTGAAGGCTGATCAGGAACGATTAGCACTTGCCTTCGTCGAAGATGGACGTGATGGTAGGATCGGACTTACGTTTCTCGTGCGTGTGGATGGATCTGATGTGCCTCTTTAAATGTTCACCACGACTGAAGCATTTGCCAC
Organism: Boletus calvinii; assembly: GCA_038093355.1. NCBI lineage: Eukaryota > Fungi > Basidiomycota > Agaricomycetes > Boletales > Boletaceae > Boletus > Boletus calvinii. Next base: position 5,841 of record JBBPSA010000384.1, on the reverse strand, counting down.
AATCTTGCACTTTGCATACATAAACTCTACCCTTTTTACCCTCCACGGTTTCACTTTCTGCTGCAGGATCCCCTGCGGTTGGTACGCGTCGCCCACGACTTTTCTTTGTCAAGTTCGGAACTGGTACGGGAGGTGCGGTGCGTATGCGCGGACCACGGCGCTCGGCAGTGAAGGAGCTGGAGGAGGCATCTAAGAAAGTGTATTCTCCGGGGGGAGGGGATAGGCTAGGAATGATGGGTGGGACCTCCACCATTGGAGGTTGTTCTGCTTCATCGACGGCGGTCATGGAGGACGACGCGGGCAACAAAGGAGCCGGCTCCATCCTCGGAATCTTGGCAGGCTGATATGTCGGATCCTGGTCTGGCTCTTCGTCGGTCACTTCGTCTACCGCTCGCGCGTCGAATGATCGTTTAAGGGTTGCCGGACCCCTGGGCTGTGATCGTTGCTCATCGTCTGTGTCGTCTTCCCTCCCATATTTTCCCCAGCGCACGGTGGGGCGGCCAGTGGTCTGGGATCGCGTAATTCTTCTTGCACTGGAGGGGGAGTCGGGAGTTGAGGCGGGTTGTTCAACCTGAAGAGAGGGGTAAGCCGATTACCGGAGGTCGGCGTATCCTGGTCAGGGACTAAGTTGGATAAAGGGCAAAAGTTTGCCGACCGTTTTCTGCGGTGTATTGAAGTCAACGAGCGTTGGTTCTTGGACGAGAGTGGTCTGCAAGACCTCGTCTGTGGTTTTTTCCGTTTCTTGAGGACCTTGCATTGTTTTTACGCTGCCTGATGGGAGAATCAGAAGAAACAATTAGCGAGGGCGGGAAAAACAAACCCGGCGAGAAAAGATGGACGAAAGGGGGACACAAGAAAAGTGTAGGCTGCGTAAAAGGACAAGAACAAGTTTTTAGGGCGTAAACGAGGGACTGGGACGGGACTGGGAGCGATGTGTGGATTGTCGGAGCCCCTGTCCAAAGCGGACGGACAGGGAAAAAAACAAGATCAGAAGACCACGTGTCCATGGGTCCACCGCGGAGTCCACTGTATTACTCAGCAGGTCCATGGACCACGATGCCGGCCCGGCAACTCTTTGCTCTGTTCCTCCTCCAGGATAAGCTCCCTCTGCCCCACTGCAGTACTCGTTTTAGGACACTGCAGCTTTGGGTACCCCGACCCACACTCGTGGCCAGTTGCTTGCGGCGTCCGCGCCGAACACGTCGTGAATTTGGTGAGTGGTGTACCAGATGGGCAGTTGCCCTTTCTTTCTTCGGCCCGTACACCCCATTCTTGTACCGCTCTCCCTGTGCGCACGCCATCCGCCATCCGATGGCACGCCACACCTTTTTCAAATCTCACTTTTTGGAAGCTCTCCTCCACCTTCCATCTCAGGTGTCTTATTCGGATCTCTGGCTACAAGTACTGGCTCTGTTTTCCAGCTTCACCATCTGGTCTCCAATCCATGCCACGTTTCTTCTCCAACATGAGGCGTCGCCAGTTATCAGTGCGATCGGTATTCGGGCCCGCTACCACTACTCGGGTCGTGTTTGTGCCGCGCTCGCGTAGCACTAAATTAAGTGCGGAACTCAGTCGCCCTCAGCGAAAAAGAGACAGACCTCGGGACGGCATGCACAAAGGTATGTTTACGCTCAATACCGATGCTACTCCGCAGATCCGCGGTAGGTCTCGATACGGTAGGTCGGTATTCTCATGGGCAGGCCATTATTAAGCCCGGTGGAGCACTCTGGCTGACATTTCCGCAGGGACTACACGCGATTATGCATTCGCCGTTCCTCCTGCCTCTTGCGATCCCTGCAATTTCCCTGACATTGATAAGGCTATCTTGGGATCCCTGAGAGGACTAGACTCGAGAGTACTCGCCAAGCTTTCATATACGATCAATTATGTTACATCCCTGGTACCTTTCAATCTGAATGACACCTTTCAATGTCTCCAACTTTCCAACGGCGTGTTCCGGTACCTCGACAGTCTGATCTTGCCCGATCTTCCTTATCACGATATTCGTTGCATAGCCGAATGTATCCAGCCAATTTATGTATGTAGCCAATCCACGAAGCCCCCGTGTGCCCCAATCGGCCGTTTCGTACAACTCGAATGTTTGATGTTGTGTTGTTGAGGCTGTAATATTGTTAAGTTCAGATGGTTTAATTAGGATTCGTCCGCGAGAGAGCTTCGCTGAGCTCATACAAGGTTTGGTTGTTTCCGGTGATTGGACGACTCCACACTGCCCGGCAATTTGCTTTCAGGGTGAACGTCGCGAGCGCGGAAACGTGCACCGGAGTTGCCTATTGACCCAGTATTCCTCTCTAGCCAGGGTTGAGATCCTCACGCCTTCGATCAGTCACGCCTCGAGGTGGAGCCATGCTTGCCACATGCATGCGGTAGTGCCCCATTTGCATTCATTCTCGACCTGATGTGAAGCTGACTGATCCCTAAAACATACAGCACCCACAGAATCCTGCCATTTATATGCTAGCATCGGCGCTAGTGTCTCGCCATTGTCGTGATCAATGAATGCATGCCCGTAAAAGGGATTTCACAATGCACAGGACGTGGAGCTTGAGCGGTCTGAGCCAGATGAGCCTAGGATGAACGCCATTCATTCGGGTTGAGGTCGTGGCAAGCTGGAGAGAGTGGCCCGGCGAGAGCCTGATGAAACAAGCTACTCCGCAGAGATCCGTCGGTGATGTGAATTGCCAGATCTGTTGCATTCCATTCATTCATTGTTCTCCATGGCATGCAGCTGATGGGGGGTTCTGCTTCCGGCGGTCACTTACGTCTAGTGGCTCGCTCCCGCGTTCGACGGCCGGAAAACAACAAATTACGACGATGGATATTGATAGCACGGGGAATCACGAGGAAGACATGCCCAAGCGAGAGGCACGAACAACTCCGCATAAACACTAAATAGAAGGTTGGACGGACGTATGAGAAATGATCGGGAACTCCCTTTGAGCGCTCACCGAGGGACATGCAAATGAATTAACTTCCATCGATAACTGATGGACGGCGCGATACGACTGAGTCAAAGTATCGCATGTCTCAGTGACATGAATAGTCCCTCCCCGATGGCTCGCCTAGGCGATTCTAGGCAAGAGAAGGGTGGCCGGGGGAGATACCGAAGCCGTCGGGATGATTGGGGGGAGAGATCACAAGGAAGGCCACGGCATTACAAGGACGAGAAGGGTCAGGCCGGTTTCCAAGCCGAGAAATGAGGTGCACTTTACGTCGCTCTAGTAGTGACATTTGCAATCGGGGTTGTAACCGGACAAGGAGGTGGAGGAACGAGCGTGGGATTTGCGGATGGGGAGGATGTATATGGGACGGTACATAATGAGAGGCGAATGATGATAACGTTGACTATCAAGATCAGTAGAGAGATCGGAGATGGGAAACTTTAGATTTCCCGATGCGTGGGTATCCAATCCAGAGTGATAGCTGGCAGTCAGGCTGCGGTGGAGGACCCGCCTCGTGCGATGATCACCGACAAGGGCAGGGCGATGGGAGTTGTGGCAGTACTTAACCATCTCGAAAGCACCTCGCGCAGAGGATAACCCTTATGGTAAAGATACGCCGAGAGATCGTATCGTGAACTTGTCCAAGAAGAATCAACAAGGATACACAGGCGAGTAAAGTGTGTACATTAAAACATCTTCTCTCCGGTTATCCCTCTCCCAGCCCTTCATCCGTCGGCGGTGCTTCGTCCTGTACTTCCGCACGGACTCCCCCGCTCATTCTGCACCGCTCCCACAATAGGCTGTCCTCTCCGAGTCACTGCCGCTCACTGGACTCTTCTTGACAGCATCCTTTAACACCTCCACCCCCATTTAACGACCCTTGACGACCCGAATAACGATCCCTGCCCGCCCCTTCGCAACAATAAAGATCCCACCCGCCGCTTGCCAACTCGATCGCGTCGAGCTCAGACTCTGCGGCGCCTCCCCGTCTTTCCCCGTTCACTCCCAAATTACAATTACCCCACAGCCACTTCGATCACGTCCCCCGTACCTGAACAGGCGACTATTGCCTGGTGCGCGTCGGTTCTTGTTCTGGGTATGACCAACAATTTCCAACATTATCAATTGCATATTTCCATAGAACGCTCCGGCCGTTCCTCAGTCATCTTGGCGTCAGATACGACTCACTAATAATCTACGGCCCTTCTCTTTCCTTAAAATGCAGACGGACTCCAACGGCTACTTTGCTTATTTCGCACCATCACTCAATCCTCTTCCTTCATCTGAAAGTCAAGCATCATTCCACGGATCCGTAGGAATCGCCAGAATGTCCGGTTCCCCGTATCCAACTACTACGCAGTCGCACTCCAGTCCTCTCCCAGCATTTAATCACGGGCATTTCTCCCCACCCGTTCACACCATTTCTTCCTATCGTGCTCAATCCCATCACTCTCCCCTCCGTCAGACAAGCCTGGGCTATAGCCCTTATCCATCGGACGTCTCTGCGGCGTCCGCTGAATCGCCACTCTCCTCTTCCTCGGCGAACGAGAGCCCCCTTCCCGAACCCCCCATCGATAACATGGATAACGACATGGCGGCCCATGTCGCAACGGGCAACGACGATTACTACCCCTACACGATGTCAGAAGACGTTTCAGTCGGCTATCCGTACGGCCCTATCGGCTCCCGCCCTCTTCCCCTTCCGACCTACACCCTGGACAGCCCAGAATTCTACAAGCAGCCAGTTTCCGCCCCCCTGCCCTTGAATCTCTCAGTCGCAATGGGTTACTCATGGTCGCCTGAAGCGAAGAAATTCCAGCCGCTATATCCGCCGATACAGCAAATCCAACGGCAAGAACATAGCCCCGCAAAGTATACTGCCCAGCCACCTGTCGTGGCACCTACACATTCGGCCACAAGGTCTACCTGTGGTAGCGCGCAGTCTCTGGAGCAGGAAATCAACGACCCCGATCTCGTTTATCCTCCGCTTCCTTCCCGGCATTATACCACCGCCTCTTCACAATTGTCGCAACAATTCTCGTCAGGGTATTCGCTTAGGCAAGGCGTCAGCGTGAAACAGGAAAATGATATCGCCTTTCCTGACTTGTACAATCGGTCAGCTGACGTTGCCGGCCCTAGCAATGGCTTTGGGACCTTCCGTACCCTCTTGGAGTCAGGTTCGCATATTCCGTTCCTGTGAAAATCCCAGGGATGACTGATCACCCCACTCTCACAGCTCCCACCGAGTCATCTGCGGCTCTTGATCTGGCGCTCCAGTACGGCCAATCCCCGGCCAACCAGGCCCCGATGAATGTACCGATCCTGTCTGCCCCTGTTCCGCGACATTCAGCGTACTTTGGGACGTCCCTGGTCAATAATTGCGAGCGCACGTGCCAGGAACAGGAACAACAGCAGGAGCGACATGCGTTACGGGTACGAACTCAGGGTCTGCAAGAACAACGGACCGTCAGGCCGGACGAGGTATCCCCCGTCATGGGCTTTGCGGAGCTACCAGATGTAGGCGACGAAGACGCCGAGGGAGAACCTGACGTTGAACCCTTGAGCCTTCACGATGGCAGCACCAGTGGACATAGTACGGTCGGAGTTTACGACTACACGGGAAAATATATTGGAGGGTCGCTTTCAGGGACGGGTAGTGGTGAAGATGCGGAGGAGATAGAAGAACTACATGGCCGCGACCTCGACTACGATTACAGGCCAGAGGAGGATGACGACGCTGGCGACGGCGACTTTGTGCCACGCAGCCGGACTACGTCAAAGAACACGCGGAGCTTACGTCCTCGATCCATAGCGGGTAGGAACCCGGTGCGGTATCATCCTTATGGTGCCGAAGTCTCACCCTCTGCCGTGAAGGGTTCCC
>JBBPSA010000383.1:0-10602 GCA_038093355.1 Boletus calvinii | reverse complement strand
CCCAGGCCACGAAACAGATTGGTCAGCTCGACAAACGCACCACACCTGTCAGTATCACAAACGACGGGGGTATCACCTGCACCGCCCAGGTCGGAGTTGGCGGTGGAACCTGTACGTGGACCTGCTACCATTCTAGATGCGGCAGCTGATCGATTCTAGACACACTTATGGTTGATACTGGAAGCGCTAACACATTCGTGGGAGCGGATAAGCCATACCAGCCGGGTTCTTCCAGTCAAGACACTGGGAATACTGTCGTAGGTTTCTGATGCCTCCACATCGTTTGCGTCGAACTTAAAGGTGGCCTCAGTCAGTGAATTCCGGTTCCCGGTCATGGTCTGGAGAGGAGTTTCTCGATACCGTTACGCTCTCCTCTGATTTGGTGATCAGCCAACAATCCATTGGCGTAGCTAGCTCATCCACTGGTTTCGACCAAGGCATTGATGGAATCCTTGGTGTAGGACCTGCCGACCTGAGTTCTGGTACGGTCAGCGGCGCGGGAACGGTCCCTACACTATTGGACAATCTTCTTTCTCAAAAAAAGATATCCGAGAAGGTACTCGGGGTCTACTTTGTCCCGTCTTCCGAGCCTAGTACCACCGGAGGGCTTACCTTTGGCGGCTATGATGGATCGGTAATCACAAGCTCGGTGAACTATGTTCCACTCACGTCGACTTCGCCTGCGTCCTACTATTGGGGTATCGACGGGTTCGTTTCTTATGGTGGCACTACTATCTTGTCGACGACTGCTGGTATCGTCGACACCGGCACCGCCCGCATTCTCATCGCCACGGGTGAGTGACGTGCTGAATCTGACGAACTACTCGCCCAAGTCTCACATTGGTACCTACAGATGCATTCAAGACATACCAGTCTGTGACGGGCGCCATCATGGACACTACCACGGGCTTCCTCCAGATCACTCCCGCCCAATATGACAACTTGAAGCCGTTGACGTTCAACGTTGGGACCCAGTCGTACGACCTAACGCCTAATGGTCAGATCTGGCCCCGTTCGCTCAATACCGCCATCAAAGGCAGCTCTACTGGGATCTACCTCGTTGTCGGTGACATTGGAACCTCATCTGGGTCTGGTCTCGACTTTACCCTTGGGTACACCTTCCTGTACGTCTCCATTTCTTTTATGGTGATCACGATGTCTTATATTTGCCACATTCCAGTCAGCGCTACTACAGTATATATGATACCACCAAAGGACGAGTCGGTTTTGCTAGCACTGCATACACCAACTCGATGACCAACTAAGACTCATTCATTGCTAATACTCCAATTTAATCTACCTAGTGTGCATGATGTCTATCCAGTCATCGTAATGGGAGGTTGTGTGACTTCTACATCTTGTGGCGTATGGCGTAGAGATCGAGATCGACAAGCCAGGAGTCATCAAGATTGCAGAGTCGACTCGATTGTTCAGTCCGGATACTTTATTCGTGAATAACATTGTTCCGAGAGAATTCGTCGAGCGCCTGACGGCCAAGTTTGAGACGTGCGAGGAACAGGCAAAGATTTCCGTCCGGAACGAGAGCGATTTCGAACTCGCGATTGCAACAGTGCAAAAGAGGTATGGTGCGTCGACGGGTCCGACCGAATCCGTAGCGGGGGTTATTGTTTTTAAAACGCCGCTCGTCTGCAACGGATCGTCGGACATGTGAAAGTTTCAAATCAGAGGACTGTTGAGCAATGGGAAAGGACGGGCTATCGGATTCGCTACCTCGCCGTCTTCCAGCTCGGATCCCTGGCGTTCGGCTTGCGGTATTCCTGCGGATAAAGGTTTGTGTTACATTCTGATTCTTGTGACAGTGGTGCTGGAGCGCTGTATCGAGTAAAGCGATAGTACACATACCCGATGATCTCGATCAAACGTGGTCCAGGTGACGCAGTGCTTCTCAGTATCAAGTAGCTCTGCGGCTGGATTTGGCTTAGCAGTGAACTTTGAACCATATTCTTGGCACCAAACCCATGGAGGGGCACACTTTGGTGAGCATCATGATGCTCGTGATCAAATATCGAACAGTCTATCATCTTCTGACGTACTTGGCATGCCCATTGAAGGATTGAATCCTACGGGCACGTACAGTCGCGGCGACTCGCAGCACTCTATCCTCCAGTATCCGTGCTAGTGCTTATGTCCTCAGCCAAGCGTCGCTAATGGAGAAGTTCAACTTGAAGCGAATTGCGCATCCGAGTCGGATGGCTCTCTAGTGCTTTTCGGGTGCTATGAATGCCCAGCACAAAGCCTTTAAAAGCTCGTGATAGATTCACCACTGGAAAGCCCTCGAGAACCACCATGGTCCACTCTAAACTACTCCTGTCTCTTATATTCATCACACTGTCCGCTGTGGACGCGAGCCGTCTCAGTCGTCAGACCGGTAACTTGAAGGCCAGTCTTAGCATCGCGACCAAGATCAGTGAACTTGGCACCCAGAACATTGCTAAGAGAGACCGCGCTCGTGCCAAGGCCATGACACAGATCGGTCAGCTTGCCAAACGCACCACGTCTGTCAGCGTGACAGACGCTGTAGTCAGCTACACCGCCCAGGTCGGAGTTGGCGATCCGGCGACAAACTGTACGTGGGTCTGCTGCCATTCTAGATACGAGAACTGATTTATCCTAGACACGCTTTTGGTTGATACTGGAAGCGCTATCACATTCGTTGGAGCGAATAATTCATCATACACCTCGACCAGTGCCAGTAAAAACACTGGGAATGCTGTCGTAGGTTTCTAGTGCACCCATATCATTTACATCAAACTTAAGGATGACCATAGTCAGTGTATTACGGCCTCGGGTTCTGGTCTGGAGAGGAGTGGCTTGATGCGGTTACGCTCACCCCTGGTTTGGTGATCAGCCAACAGTCTATTGGTGTCGCCAACTCATCCTTTGGTTTCAACAAAGGCATTGATGGAATCCTTGGTGTCGGCCCTGTCGACCTGACTCGTGGTGCGGTCAGAAACACGGAGACAGTCCCTACAGTATCGGACAACCTTGTTAAGCAAGGAAATATATCTGAGGAGGTACTCGGGGTCTACTTTGTCCCAGTTTCCGAGTCTAGTGACACCGGAAAGCTTACCTTTGGTGGCTATGATGAATCGGTCATCACAGGCTCGATGAACTATGTTCCACTCACGACAACATCGCCTGCGTCCTACTATTGGGGCATCGACGGGTCCGTTTCTTATGACGGCACCACTATCCTGTCGACGACTACTGGTATCGTAGACACTGGCACTACCCTCATTCTCATCCCCTCGGGTGGGTGGCGTGTCCAGGCTAATTGGCTGCTCCAGACCTCTTATATCGGGATTTATAGATGCGTTCCAGAAATACCAATCTGTGACGGGCGCTACCATGGACTCTACCATAGGCTTCCTCAGTATCACTCCCGCCCAATATGACAACTTGAAGCCGTTGACGTTCAACGTTGGGACCCAGTCGTACGACCTAACGCCGAACGGGCAGATCTGGCCTCGTTCGCTTAATACCGCCATCGGAGGCAACTCTACTGCGATCTACCTCGTTGTCGGTAACAGGGGAACCACGTCCGGATCTGGTCTCGACTTTACCCTGGGGTACACCTTCCTGTAAGTCTCCATCTCTTTTGTTTTCCTTTTACGATGTCTTATATTTGCCACATTCCAGTCAGCGCTACTACAGCATATATGATACCACCAACGGACGAGTCGGTTTTGCTAGTACCGCATACACCAACTCGACGACCAACTGAGACTCATTCATTGCGAACCATCCAATTTAATCTACCTGGTGTACAAGCTATCTATCCAGCGGTTGTAATATAGGAAATTATGCGACTTCCATATCTTGTGGCCTATGGCATGTAGAACTCGAGACTGTACAGCCTGAATACTTTGCTAGTGAATGATGCCGTTCAAAGAATTTGTCGAGCGCGTGACGACTGTGTTTGGGACATGATTGGGGATGAAGTTGACGGACGAGGGATGGACAAACATTTCCCTCTGGGACGAGAAAGATCTCCAGCTCGCGATCGACCCGGCGCAATTGAGGTAGACTGAAATGTCATGGGAAGATCGAGCTCTCGTCTGTTGTGGAGGTTCATGGTAGTGTGCGTCGTGCTCACGGGTTGCAAGTTGCGTTTACTCATTACTTTGGCCAGGATACATCCGCCTGGGGCCAAGCGACCAGGGATGATAACAAACTGTATCTAGCTTGGAGATACGATTTGGGAATTGCTCGCTGACAATGGCGAGGAAATGTCCTGGACACGTCAATTAGTATAACTTGCGAGCGGAGAACCTTGAGTAGGACACACACGAGTGGAACCGAGGTCCTGGACGATGAAGTTCACCACGTCAGCAGTACAACAGCTAGCGAGGTGCTGGAGGGCTTGTCTGTGTATATACATTTTCGATTTTCAACAACCAGCCTGCGAGGTTCGGAAGGGACATATCATAAAGTAAATACGCAGCGTGGCGTCTACTATAGTAGCCAAGTGATTGGTGAACGAAATGAATTGTAGGCACTGCAAAATCGCCCGCAGTTAGACCGGGGTGCGAAACCTTGATAATTGCCAATTTGGCCCAAATGGCTCCAATTTAATCCTCCACAAGACTGACTAGATTGTTCCCTTTGACACTACGAAGAGATCGTCCGGTTTGGCGGATCCATGGCCCACATCCCACTCATTGGACGGCTTTCGTTCAAGGAATACATCGCCCTCCTCGTCGGTTTCTCCATCCTCGGCATCGAGACACTTCTTCGCTTCACAGTACTTCTCCTCCCCAAGCCCGTCGTTGCCTGGTTCTACCACCGCTCTCAGGTGCTCTTCGACCGTTTTTCGAGTACACGTGGTACACCGACGACTGAGGAGGCATTTGTCTCTGCTATCCGCGCTGCCAAGGACTTTGGGGAGCTGGTCGCTTTGTATGGGTATGCACATGAGGAGCACGTCGTCATGACCAAGGATGGTTATCTCTTGACGTTGCACCGCATACCTGGGCGAAAGGGTAAGGGCAGCACTCGTCACTCGGATGGAAACACGAAGAAACCAGCGGTGTATCTCCATCATGGGTTGCTCATGAACAGCGAGGTGTGGGTCTGTCTGACGGACGAGGCGCGTTGTTTGCCTTTCGTGCTTGCGGAGCAAGGTATGTGTGTATGTGTATGGACTCGTGCGTGTGGTTGGTGCTGACCTCACATGCTCTTCCCGTGCGATTTGCAGGCTTTGACGTTTGGCTCGGGAACAACCGGGGCAACAAGTACTCAAAAAAATCAATCCGCCACAAGCCGAGCTCCTCCAAGTTCTGGGATTACAGTCTAGATGAATTTGCTTGGCATGACATCCCCGACTCGATTGAATATATCCTCTCACGCACCGGCGTGGGCAGCCTTGGTTATGTTGGATTTAGCCAGGGCACCGCGCAGGCATTCGCCGCGTTGAGTGTCAACCCACAGCTGAACGAAAAGGTGAACGTGCTGGTTGCACTCGCGCCAGCGATGAGCCCAGTGGGATTGGCTACCCCCGTTGTGGACGCACTTATGAAGGCGTCGTGAGTTATCCCTCGTCTGTCTCATCCACTATTCCCGCTGATCACTGCCCTTTGTGTTACCGGTTCCGCAGTCCGACATCGGTATACCTTTTCTTTGGACGGAAGGCAATCCTTTCCTCGGTTGCGACCTGGCAAGCGATCTTCTACCCACCTATCTTCACCTCCATCATCGATAGTTCCCTTCGTTTCCTCTTTTCTTGGGACAGTCGCAACATCACCACCACCCAAAAAACGGCCGCATATGCACACTTGTATTCGTATGCCTCCGTCAAGTCAGTCGTGCACTGGTTCCAGATCATGCGCGAGTCTGCGTTTCAGATGTTTGATGACGACATCACGGTTTTTGGCGGCCCCGCAAATTCTGGGAAAGCTTACCGCCCCCCACGGTTCCCTACACGGAACATCGAGACTCCGATTTTGTTGCTGTATGGCAATAGGGATAGCCTCGTGGATATCGAGGCGATGGTCAATGCGTTGCCGGCGAGTGGGACGCGAGTGAGGAAGTTGGATGGGTACGAGCATCTGGACGTACTGTGGGGGAAAGACATCGATAAGGATGTGTTCCCGGAGGTCGTGAATGCGCTGCGGGTGCACTGCGAAAGTCCCGCAGGGGAAATGCGGAATGGCGTGAAAGTGTTCGAGATGGAGACGAGTTTGGAGGAAACCGAGAATGAAGAATAGTTTGGCGGTAGGTATCTCATGGACCAGGTATTTCATTGTTTGTTATTATAGTCTTATGTAGTAGTCGTGATCAAGCTAGACTGATCTATGCTTTGCACATACTAAATCCTACCTGCTTTTCTGCTCAGGTCTTGTAAAGGGTGCCCCATGGTTTAACCCTAGCCTGTTGCATATAAGTAACATACATTCCGGCCCTTCAGGGCGTGTGTAACTGAGACAGCCTGAGCTCACAATAGCTCACACGACATTCCTCCCAACCTAAATTACTCTCCAAGCCCAACGATTCATCCAGTCTCTTGACCGTCTGGCGGAAAATGTCCCACATCAGGATCTCGTTGTTCCCCTCGTACAACAATTGACAAAAGTCACGAGCCTCTTTGCGTTTGTTCGAACGTTCATAGTCCTTGGATGCCTCTTTCAGGATCGTCTTTGAAGTTCCAACATGTGACGATATCCTGGTGGACCTGGGAAAGGCATTGTCACAGTAACATGTTGCCCGCACCTAGAATACTCCCAGCGAGAGCATGAAAGGGTTAGGTTAGGGTTAGAAGGAGTGAGGTTTGCACCTGACCTGACACCCGCACATACAACTGACCCCTTGGCTGTAGGCGACCAGTGGTTAGGAGTTTGGGGGCGGCACCCACTCTACGAATGCTTCGATTTTCACCAGTAGACTGGCTCGTTTGGCAATTGCCCACGTCACCTATGCATCACCTTTGAGCCGCTCATGGGCAATCTTACGCGTCGTATCAACTAGGGCAGCGATGGACCCTCCATAGCCTGAGGGGGGGGGGGCTGAGCCGCACCAGTGCCGAATCACCCTCGAATCAAGAACTTCGTACCAGAAATGTTGATGGAGGGAAGCGTAGGGATTTGAAGCCCAGCCGTCGATTTGTCGAGAGAAAAGAAAGTACGGAGGGTGCGAAGGCGTTGCTGGCATTCGCCTTGCTCGTTTCAAGTTCGTGGAGCGTCTCTTCGTCCATGCCATGCTTCCCCTCCTATAATTGCTTCGACCCAACTAGCAGATCATACTTTGTGAACACAGGGACCACCGGGGCTAACGCATAGTTGCGAAAGGATTAGTAGATGTCCCACTGGCACCCAATACAAGCTGGAAAGAACCGACTTTCAGGCTCATGTGCCAGAGCTAGTGATTTCTCGTTTTCCATTCCACCACTTCCAAGACAGAAGAGAATGATTAAGGGTGGTTGACACCTTGAGAGTCAACGGACAAGCCAGCTAGGTTGCGAGAAGCGGGCCCGGGTAGGATTCGAGTGATGGTGATATGTTGACTGGCTAGTACCGTCAGCCGAGCCGTGCTCGTCGAGCACATAACGAGACCATAGCCAGGCAGGTCGTCGAACTTGGTTCGAGATATGATACGTAGACGGATATCAGTGACAGGACTAGGGTTGGAACCGGAGAAGGAAGGGAAAGAGAGGAAAGAGGGTGCGAGGTCGAATTTGTGAAAAATGGTCCTTGTATGCGGGCACTAACACGGAATGATCTTCGGGAGAAGCAGTCGGAATAAAAGTGGTTATCCAGGGACGTATTTGGTGCGCAAAGGGTCTTACTCGCGCAGTACTGTTGGGACCATCTTGCATATATGCGTGCCAAAGAGTCTATTATCGATAAAACATGCGGAGGGTATGTACATGGGATAGCAGAGGTGCTCGAATTCTGCTTGTCATGTCAGGTAAACTAGAACAACGTCACGGTCTAGCGCTCACGAACGTTCCTTCTTACGTTCCTTCTTGAACTTCTTTTCAGGTTGTGGCAAAGGACCGCTGGGGATGTCGTGTTTGCGCCTTTTCTCGATGGTATGGTCGCCGTTATCCATGGACTCATCGGCGGGCACCTGCTGCTTTCGCTCACGGCGTTTCTTCTGTTTCTTCTCCTCGGACGTCCTCTCGATCCTGTCCGCACCATCCTCTTCCATTTGCTCCTCTACGGCAGTAGACACACCCTTGGGCGGGGCATGGCTAGCCTCGGCTTCCCGTCGTTTCCGTTTCCCAGCCTTGCGTTCCGCCTTCCGGCGCTGTTTATCCCTCAACATGTCTCGACCGTCGGTATTACTATCGCCGCTCGCAGATGCCAATTCTGCGTCAGGCGCTTGCGAGAGAGGAACGGCGGAAGAACGACTGCCTATGCCTCTTCGTGGTAGCTCGCACCCGTCATCGGGTGGGGACAATCCAGGTCCTGGACCAGTGGCGCCAAGACCAGGTGTAGTAAATCCCGAGGGCGCGGATGACGATGCAAGGGAAGATGACGAGGATGAGCGAGCAAGAAGTTTATCTTTGAAGTAATCTGCGACGCTCTTTGTCGATGTTGTCAGGTTGTCAAGCGAGAGTGAAGGCTGAGGGACCGGTGTGGACAAGGACGGTGGTGTGGGCGCAGGGGACGCCGTCGATGTGGACGCGGACGAAGAGGGCGCAATTCCAAGAATCTCTGCGATGGCTGAGGCTGATTTACCTGCAATACGTTTTGCTGCCCGGATGCGCGCACGATGACTGCCATGATAGAAAAAAGAGGATGAGAATGGTAAATCAGTGTGTACGCATAACTTACGCCATCGGACGAGATTTGGGTATCGGTTCATAATGTGACTTCGATGAAGCGGGTGCCGACGAAGGTGCAGAAGTGGGATCAATGGCGGGGTCATCGCGACTAGATTTTTGGCGTTTCTCCTTCTTCTGTTTCTTTCTCGTGCTTTCATCGAGATCATCTCCATTCTCGTGCTTCCTCTTCTTTTTCGACACAGATGACTTGTTCTCCAACTCCTCCTCCACTCTCTCCTCCTGTGCACGTACGAACGCCTTGCCCATCGTCGTCTCGGGTACTCTCACGCCGTCCTTTTCCGCGTCGTCGCCGTCGACTCCTTCTCCCTCCTCTGCACTCTTATTCAACCTCTTCAACAACGCCTCAAACTCCTTGTTTTGCTTCCATGCAATACCGTTGGGATCTCGCTGGTGTTGTGCACCAATGCCCATCATATCAAGCTTTTGTTCGACCTTGAGGTGCGTCTTCATCCCGTCGCCTGAGGACCCCAGGCCCTGGGACGCATCCCATCCAAACTTTGAGAGATACGAGAGGCCAAAGCGAGAGGCATCTGTAGTGCGAGCGGGGGAGCGTGAGCGTGATCGTGGTCATGGTCAGGGAACCCACCATCAGCCCAGCTGAGATTTCGAGGATCGGCGGGAATGCGCTGTTTTTGTTTGCGGCCTGCGAGGCCCATGAGTGCGATGTTGGGGGACTTTTTGAGGGTTGTAGTACCAAGTTTGGGGGTTGCTAACCATAGTAAATTATTGACCCCCCTTTCCTCTTTAACGAATTTTTGCCGTCCGCCGACCGACTTCATCAACACCGTTGCGACTCACTAGGTGGCTCTCCTTGAGGCTATCGAACAAGTCTACTGCCGTTCAGCACTGTGGTCCTGATTACAGACTTGCGATTCGTCTTCTCATTCACTCCCCTTACTATCCAACCTCGACCCTAGATGCTCAAGTCCACTACCTCAGCGCCAACAAAACGCGAATGTTTTCTCCTTGCCCTCCTGCTTTTCACACTACTCTCGCTGTCGAGAGGCACCGGTGTTCGGGAGTCACGCGCCTCACGCATAGTTCCGGAAAAGGTTGTCCAAAAACACAATCCTACCCTCAAGTCTCCTTCGCAAGACGTCCAAGTCCCGACCACCGAATCAGAGCGTTGGCGCACGAGTGTAACATGGGCCCCCAAGCAAGTACCATTGACGACCGTGGTTTCCCATGTCCCTGGTGCGTGTTTTGTTTCCCAATTCGATCTATCACCGATCCTTGCATTCAAGGCTGGACGATATTTGACAACCTGTTTTTGCTTAACGGGACCGTCTTTGTCGTCTCAGACGACCCAGAGTCCGTTCCAGATCGCGAGACCATCACGTCGACTGGCATCAAGGTGGAGAACGGAGCTGAAGCTGTCGCAGCCCGCTTACCGACTGACCGCGAATTTCGTGTCATCACGGTCGACGAAGCACAGGAACTATTTGGATCCAATGCAGATCTTGTAGATGGGACTACGGTGCGTCGTTTACGACTGTAAATACATCTCATCCGACGCCCAACTCAGTGGATCATCAATGAACCACCACAATTGTATGTTGGTTGTCACTTGACGGGAGATCTTGCTGAATGACTGCATTTTCAGCATCACACATTACTACCACTGGTCTGCAGAGCTCTTGTTTGGGTTCTGGCGGACGTATACTTCATTAGACCCTTCCATTGCTGCCAATGGATCGTCTTCGCTCCCCGCCCTCCGTCGTGTCTGGTTCGCCCATGCGGACGCTGACCATTGGAGAGATTATGCCTCGATGAACCAATGGGTTCTCCGCAGTGCT
>JBBPSA010000382.1:0-10616 GCA_038093355.1 Boletus calvinii | reverse complement strand
TCGATAAGAAGCATATCAGTATCATTTTTCTGCAGCTTATTACCTTGATCAGTCCAGTAAGACGAACTATTAACCCAAACCAGACCCTATTGCATTTGGTCGTGGTTCAACGCTATGTTCGTTCCAGAACTTTGGGACGCACCTATCGTCCGATAGAAGTAATGAACTATACGAATCCGGTTGTGCCAGGAGCTCGAGTACGACACGATACATGTTTAAAGAACTGACAACCGACAATGGCAATAGCTTACCGCACTGCGTCAAGACAGGGTACTGTCGCATACTTGAATTTATCTCCTGTTCCGGTAAGTCGTTCACCGTTTACTCACTCATCCTTGTAGCGAAAAACACCTCACTGCCACCCTTGAAGGTGGTCCCTAGTCACATTACCAACGTTCAGACGCAGCTTGTACGTACATTGCAGTGGCCACCAAAGTCCTTCTGTTCTAACCACTAGACACTAGTAATTCAGCATTGATCGCATGACTTCCGGGCCGATTGGTTACTTGATGATGCGCGCCAACGTTGAGCAGGGCAAATGGGTAGACGCCCGTGGAGATGAACGTCGCTCACAACGCAATGAATCAACACGGTACACAGCGTATGTTGCAACTTCAAAAAGATCGCTCGATTAAATTCCACCTACACAGCTGCGACGACCCGCCAGGGACCGATATTCAAAGCCTCGGATCACGCTACATGACCACCAGTAAAAAAAAAAAAAGCGCTATCAGTATGAACTAGTGTTTCGATGAGAGGCACATCGGCCAAAATAAACATGTCTGGACGTAGTTCGTCGTTCCGAGACCTATGCATAAGACACGCGTAAAGATAGTCCCCGAGGAAGATGGACCGCTTACAATGTGGCCATCACGAACCCTTCCTCCGCGTTCAACGCAAGACCATAGAAGTCTATGAGCGACCAAGGCAAGGGACGTGTTTAGTGAGAAATGCCTATACTCGGGGTTCATGTCATCGTGGGGGGTGGGAGGTTGTTTCTTCAGGGACGTATTATTACCTATCTCAAACATTGATCTAGGGAGGTCGTTTCAGAAATATATGGGGTCATAAACAGCTGCGCGTCCGAGCCTGACTGTTCGCGAGATGTTTTTCGGCCAATCGTGACCGATTACATTCCAAACGCGTTCCCAAATGTCTGAATGCAGCCCATCGACATCCTACTCACGCGTATTGAGTGTTGTTCCAACAAAAGCCAAGGGGAAATCTCATTAGGAATGGGGCTGTTGATGTGGATCCAGCTCGGAAGGAGCAGGGGCGAGGGGATGAGTGCGAGATGAGTCCACCCCTCCCGATGCGCACTAGACCATGATGATGGAGTCGGAACTGGCCGAGCCGACCAGACGCGGCCCCAGCGGGTCGTACGATTTGTCTCTTGATGGTTCCTGTAGATCCTCGAAACCTGAATTTGATAGCGTAATGACTTCTGAGTAACGGTCGACGACTCGGAACGAACTCACATCGCCACCCCGAGTCCGACCGAATGGAAAAATGGTCAGCTTCGAGTCAGGTTTCAATGTACAGCCTGCTTATCACACAAGTGGTCTGGAAGCATCCTGTGCAATGTTGCATGACTCTATCGCCGCAGCAACTTGAACTGTAAATCAAATTTCCCGCCCCTCAGCACAGACAGAAGCGTACGTGCCGTCACATATCCAGTGAACGCTGAGCATGCCAACCTGATTCCGCGGTCGAAGATGGCAAGAAAGGCCGACTTAAGGACGACTTCGTTCTGATCGTAAGATTCACGGGGTCAATGATAACCCTGCGCAGCGTGTGTAATAACCTTACATTTGTATTGCCCTTCGGGTAGAGAAGAGAATGAAACACAGCAATACCAGTCGTCGTACGGCCTCACCCCCCTGAGTCTTCGGCGGCGGGTGTAGAAGCGACAACGGAAATGATCGGATCTCTAGTTCATGCGTGAGGAAAGGCCTGTGTACCAGCAAGCTCGGATATTGACAAGTGAAGCCGTATAATATGTTTCACAACAAAAATTTCGCGACTTTGAATAGCGAACAACCGATGCCGCCAGCTAGAATTGGAATCCCGAAGACATGATGAAATTGGAACAGCCTTGTCATCTGTCGTCGGACAGTGAGTAAACGGAGTACTGTCTGGTGACTAACCGTAACCGCATCAGTGTCAGGTGCACTTAAGGGGTTTTGCACGCATGTCATCATATTATTCGGTAAAGATGGTTAAGACATACATGCACGTCAGCAAGGCGGTGATGGGCCGTTCTCGATGCACCAGGATCTGCCCGTTGCTCGTTAGCGAGATGTGTCACGGACTCATATGCTTTAACCCACAGGAATATGATCCTGGTCAACAAGCTCAACAAGCCGGTGTGCTTGTGAAAAGTTGGGTGTGCTCGATTCCCGTACAATGATGTGAGGACCTAGCCGAATGAACGTGGATATCAACCTGAAACCTCGAACACAGAGTACATAAGATGACCTGACGTACCTATTGACCCCGATCACAATAAGAGGCCCGAAGGTTGCGCGGACCTTGCCCTCGTTTATATTATGTTGGCATGGGCGCCATCCAGCTGAAATGCCACAAGGAAGAACAGTGACCCAGAATGGTTGTTCGCACTGTGATTATAGCAGGAAGTATGAGATTAGGTCCTGTGTAATGTAGTGCCGAATAATACGAGTAGTCGTATTATTAGTGATGCTGTGATTTATCTTCAAGAGCAACGCAGATGAAAAGCTGGGAGGCAATGTAAGGACTAGTGAATGATAAAGCGTTCCCAAAGACCGCGAGTATTCGCCTGCGAATGCATGAGCTACAGTCAAAGCCATGGTGTACTGTGGATGGGTAACCTGGGAAGGGAATTACCGGAAGCCCTCGACATGCCTGGTGCAGGTGATTGGACGTGACCGATTATGTCTGCAAGCCAACCCACGCACACTTGCGAGGTTGGTCCTATCATGCATATCGTCTATATCTCGAGCACAGAGAACATGAAGCCAAATTCAAAAACATACCACGGCAGCAAGCAGAAAAAATATGGTGTAATTGAAGATCAAACTTCCTCCAGGCAATGCCTCTGGTGTAGCACGTTCGGCTTGCAATAGCTCCCCCCCTCGTTCGGCGAGGTCAGTCATATCATGTGAGGTGGGTCACTGGTAGGATACACCAAGTTCGACCATAATCCACTGGAAAGAGGTCAGAGCGCAACACCTGAATGCACGATCATATACGTACTCAAGAGATAGAGATGACGACAAGCGTGGCGAAGCGGTGTCTACCCAAGTCGAAGTCGCCCTGTATATGGCTAAATTGTTTAGCTTGTGTATGTTATCCATTTGCAAAGGGAACACGTTCAAGTTGGGGAGGGGTTGGCGACACTTGTTACATTCCGCGTCATTGCCACTTTGCCAGTGTGCATGTGCAACCTAATGAAAGGCCCTAATCATTGAGCGTAGGCAAACCGTAGATAGGTAAAACCTGCAACTATTCATCTAAAACCATGACTGTAGCTTTCTTCGATAGCTCGGCATATGATCGTCGGGTAGTACGGGTCCGACAACGGGCAGCCGCGATTCATAATCCCCCCGACAAGGCGACTAAGAAGCTTCGGGCCACATTCATAATCAAACCGATCTGGTGACTCGGAGGACCCGGCAGAAGTTGCGATAACAATATGCGTCAATCGAGTCTGGCATCTGCAGTCGAACATGGAGGTAAATAGGCGTTTCCCGAACGGTTGCGTTGCGGTTGTAGTACCGTCGTAGAGTGTTGTTGCAATAAGACGTCGGTCTCCCGAGCTCCGTTGCCGAGGCGGCCGGTTCCGAAGAACCTTTGTGCTTTGTGCATAATAATTCCCACGGTTCGCTGACTGACTCAGACAACCGATGAAAGGCCGTTGACATGCGGAGCTGGTGCGGCAGTCTAAGTATCTTCAGCTTGCTTTGTGTCCTCGTGGCTGGTCAATCCATTGTTCCGAAGGACCCTTGATAAATGGACACAAGTCCAAATTACGCTCCACTGACAACTTCACGCCCGAAACATTTGATCGTCCTTGCACCATGGCCAAGTTCTACGACGAAATACCTGAGTGGCTCTTTGAATGGATCCAGAAGCAGCACATGTTCTGGGTTGCCACGGCTCCTCTCAGCGTCGAGGGCCACATCAATGTCTCACCGAAAGGGACAGCAGACTGCTTCCATGTGGTCAACTCGAAGCAGGTCTGGTATGAGGATCTAACCGGGAGCGGTACGGTGTATAATGCGTCAAATGGACTCACAACGGTTCGCTGATCGTGCGTTCAGGCATAGAGACTATCTCACACATTCGTGAAAATGGCCGGATTACTGTCATGTTTTCCGCCTTCGAAGGTCCCCCGAGAATCATGAGGCTCTTTGGTGTCGGTAAGTTTCTTTACTACCAGAGCTGTGATTCAATCATGTTGAGAAACTTAATGGAGGTACTGTGCACGAATACGGCACACCCGAATACAACGCACTGATCACCGCAGGAACCCGCAAGCCAGGCTCGCGCGCCGCCATTGTCGTCGACGTCTACCAAGTTAGCACGGTACGTATTCATTCGTATCCTACCAGGGCTGCTTACCGTAACTTGCTTACGCCCTGCACCCGCAATTACATAGTCCTGCGGCTACGCAGTCCCACTGTACAACTTTACGACACATCGTACACAGCTCCTCAGAGCTTTGGACAAAATGGAAGCTGGTGACCGATCACTTGCCGCTTCAAACGGCCGAGAGCGATCCGAAGAACAGCCCATCTCTTCGGGCGGCGCCGACGACCAGAAAGCGAAAGGCGCCGCTCTACCTGGCAGCCTCCGCGTATACTGGCTTCTGAAAAACATGCGTTCTCTGGATGGTTTACCGGGATTAGCCACAGCCCCGGATGCCGTTCTCAACATGACCCCTCAAAGTCGTTTTGACAAAGACACTCGGCCGATGATGCGTCACACAAAGGGAAGGGCGGATTATTCACAAGGGTCGGTGTTCGGAGATCGTATAAGTTTTACCTCAGGTTTCATGTCTGGCGCTGTCGCTATGCTTGCGATCGCCGCTGTTCTAGGGAAGTTGAAATCGTGAAAAGTCATGTTGTACTTAAATAATCATAACACACGAGGAAGGAATATTGTCTGTGAGCGTGTACCGTGGGTGCGTTGCTGGCCTCAGAGCAGGGCCACTTTCGAGGTAATGGACAAGACGCTACCGATACGGCAACATGCGATCCAGTCGAACTCACGAGGTCCTGGTGTTGTAGCAGATGCTCAGGGTTAGCTTAAGTGACGGGCACTTCATATCGTAGCTTGGAGATGAACAGTGAACGTCAGAACTCGGCGACTCGAAACAGCAGGCGCCGAGACTCACGAAATAACAACCATGGGGCTGTGTGACCTTGAACCTGTGATAGCAAGCATTCAATGGAAGGTTGTGGCAACACCAGCCACAGTTAGCTCGCACGGGGCAACTGACCCTACTCAACTGGTCATGGGGGAGATACACGAGGGTGCTCAAGTTGGTATCTTGCCCGTGTTTTCCACAAGGACTATCAGTTGTGGCATGTCATCGCGCTTTCTTGCCACCATGAATCATGTCAACTCTTGCTGCTGTCGTTCTCGAACAGCTGCAGATATGTACCTCTGTCCGAGGCTAACCGGCAGGAGACCCGTGCAAGTATCCGGGACTGACTCCAGATATTAATGACCTGTTATTGTAGAAAATCCACCACCGCCCTGTGTATGGTACCGTTAATACCGAAGATCTGGACGATGCCTGTAGACTTTGACGCCGTTCAGTAGTAAACGAACTACTCATATTACATAAGCTTAGGTAGGGGTCAAGTCACGTGCACTGGCAGGACAATCTTTAGCCTGAGCTGCCAGAACTGAATCGAATCAGATTCGCCGCTCGCTCTCAATACTCAAATTACTTCAAAGGACCATGTCTTTCTTGCGATAGTCTGCGCGCGGGTCGGATCCGCGCTTCCGCCGACTCGACCGGCATTTCTCAAGTGAGTCACTCCTTCGGAGGGGTCCTAACAAATGAGGGGACCACTAGCGTATTTCCAACACTTCTTGTTCCAAGAGAACAGGTGAAAAACGACTGTGAGTGGCGTTGCAACATTCTTCGCCTCGATCGTAGCCGCACAACGGTTTTGATCGTAGATAAGTGCGTATGCGATGGAAAACAGAAAAATCTGGTTCTCAAACTTCGAAGCCTTATCATCTTCCGCCTCCTCTTCATCGATCTTGGTCCCATTCCCATAACGGACTAGGTGTTTGTTCTGCATTCAGGTTTCAGTGCGGTATATTCGGAAATTGTGACATTTTTACAGTCTGATCAACTTGACACGCTGGCATACATTCCGATCGGGCATCCGCTGATCACCCTGCGACACTTTATGAAATGGTCAGCACAGTCCATACGATAATTACAGTCCCCCCTGCCCTCAGGAAATGTCCAAGGGGTCGTGATGGCTACTGGCGATGAGGAAACGAGGATACCAGTTCTCAACGGTACTGACAAGGTGTGTGAAGCAAGTACTGATGTTCAAGTGGCAGCTGGCGTTGAGAACAAAAGAAGAACAAGGGTACGTCGCTCCCATGTACCCTATTTGTTTACCTTGAATAGGAACTAGACGTGGCCGTTTTAAAAGCGTCAAGGAAAGAGTGAGATAAAACGCTCCAAGAACATGCATGAGTAGAGTGAGGATCAGCAGCAGGGGATTCGTCTCGATTGGCATAGCAATCGAATTGTTTACAGTCATCTAGGCATACCGTACTCGTATTCGATCTTGAAGTGCTTTGCTTGCACGTGACTGTTACGCGACGCGCTCTTTAAGAAACCTTCCCACGATTGACTTTCTATTCCAAAGCTTGTTGCGTTTCACGTTTCCCTAGTGTTATTTTGGTTGGCTGTCCAAACCCATCCACGCCGTCCCCGACACCCTCAAGAAAACACCGTCGACGATCATCTGCACCCTCGCCGATCCACACTTTACTTTTTTCTGTCTTCCAAGCCGCCTCGAGAGTCCTTGCCTCGCTGTCTATCTCCCTCATATCGCCCTCTGTCGGTCACTGTTCAATATCCAATCGCTTCAAGGTAACATTGCACTCTCTTTGTAGCGTGCCGTCCCACTTGTCAGGTTCTTTTTTGCTCATACCTTGGTGCGCATCGTAGGTACCGACGGTCGCCATGCATAAGCACACTGTCTCTGTTCCTGTAGTTCCTGCATCTGCACCAACATCTCCTGCAGCCACCCGTTTCAACAGAATGGAGCGTGCATTCGGACTTCCGGTCACTCCGCAGCGCATAATCCGCCCTCAAAAGACCCTATTTCGGTCACCGGTCACTCCTGCCAGCACCACGTCAACGCCTTATACACCTCTCAGTCTCCGTTCGTTCTCAACCAATTCAAACTCAACGCTCAACACCCCGGATTCTGCAACGAACTTCAAGCAATTTCCCGTCTATTCTCCCGAAAATGAGTCCACCGCTAAGCTAGTCGACAAGGGCTTGGCAGATATTGCTGCGAACTGGCGTTCGCGTGCCAACGAAAATGGTATCAAGGTAGCTACTGCCGAGGACTCGAGCTTTGGTGATGACGATGGTGTGTATATGCGCTTCTTTAAGCGGTTAGATCGGCTCACACCGTTCCAATTCGCATCCGCATGTTAATTCCGATCATTTTGTGCCATTTGGTTGCTTTCATGTCAACGTGTCTCCGTTTCTAAACGCATACACACCCGCAGCTAGCGACCTCACTCCTTCTGATGCGAGTTCGATACCCATTGCCAACGAAGAATGTCAGTCACTGCCAAGAGCCTCCCAATTCGAGCTTTCTCTGATGATCTCCCGTACAGCTTTGCTTTCCCCTCCTTTCCTTCCGAACCACCGCCGATCTCGTACACAGTCGAGCATTCATCCCATATGCCAGTCGGCTTCCGTGCCTTCACACAGGACGCCGGCAAGGCGGGCCCTAGGAATCTTGAACACACCGCCACCTAAACCTACGCACTCTAGCCAATTGAAATTTAAGGGAAGCATGACGGATCCCGCCCACACGCGCCGTCGCCCCTCTTTTGGACAGGTCCGTGTTTTCCTTTGCCATAAATCCCATTAATTTCGTCGTGACTCATGTATTGTGCACCAATTCAGATATCTACTGAGCTCTTCGACATTGATGAGAATGCTTTTGAACCGTATCCACAATCTTTTTCCTCCGCAGCTCAAACGTTGGTCCTGCAAGACCCCTTCAACGGCTCTGGATTATCGACGATCGCAGAATCTGTCCCACAGCATCTTCAAAACTCTTACTCTGAGATGTTCAACGTCTCCTCTGCCAAGTCGCCACATACAGCCTGCTCTGTCTGTGGTTGTGCGGGCGATCGGATGGCAGTTCTTGTGCCCTGCAAACATCTACTCTGCTCCGCTTGCATGACCAGTGCTCTCAATATTGTGGGTGAGAAAGACATCCATTGTGCCGTCTGCAAGACGTTCGTCAATGACTTCGAATTGCAAACTGTCCCGGAGGACGACGCTTCAGCATCCACCTTCGGCCCGAGACGCCTTCCTGTAGTTCCAGATATCGTATCCTCACCACTCCAACAACGATCGATTCGAGGCGAACCTGCACTCCTGCCGAGCACGTTCGATTCGAAACCACTGCCATCCTTGATGAGCACCATGTCTCTCTGCAATCCTCCGATACGCCATGCATCACCGTTTGCGATTACCCCTCAAGCGCAAAGAGCAGAGAACGTTGTTCTTCGTATTGACAACGTTCCCTGGGTGGGTTCGCTTGAAGCATGGGCTCCTCCCATATCTGATAACTTGGCTTCAGGATATCACCCCTCCTGTCGTCGCTGCGTGGCTGAGGCATCCTATCATCCGCGTTCACATACTTTTGGACCCTCGAGGGAAGACCTGTAGCCATGCCTACGTTGAACTTGCTACGGAGGAGATCGCTAGAGCAGCTCTCCGCACTGTCCAAAACTCGGTGCTTGGTAAAGGAAAGCGGGCGCGCGGGGTCACAGTCACCCTCAGTAGCCAAAGTGAGCTTATGCATGCGGTACGTTTGCTTCGCTAGAAAAAGGTGGGAACTAAACTCTTTCGACCAGTTATTCCCATCATGGAAAGGCGATTGGAGTGGATCTAGACCCTCTATCACCGGATTACGAGATGAGCCACCGTGCCTGATGTCAAAGCCGGAGCTTGATTCGCTGTTGAACCTCGTCCAACGGCCCGATGTAAGTTAGGCTGCTTTCGCTTACTGTTATTCGTTCACAAGGCTCGTTTTCCAGTCGCATTTCTTGAAGGTGGCTTCCCTTCCCTTCCATTTACTTATCAGTATCCTGTCCAAGTTCCCAGCGGATGTCGACAGCAGGGTCTTTTGGGAAGTTACAATTGGTGATTCGTTGTTCTGTTAGTGTATTTCGCAGCAACCTCGTAATCTCCACTGACCAACTGAGCTTTGCAGACATCACGCATAGTAAGGACCATGTCTTCGCTAGGCGATGTTATGGCTAATGTTTTGTTCTAGCTGCACTTGATATCCTCGGGGCACGTTACCGGCAATCTATTCCTTATGATGAACCCGAGCTTCTTAATGAGCTCTTGGAAGCTGCTATCAACTGCAGGGGTGAGTTCACGCAGTCTTCACTCGAGCAACCATTCCGACTCCGTGCTTTAAAGTGTTCACGGAGGAACAAATTGCCACATTGACAACAATCCGTAAAGCTTATACCTCTGCCTTTTCTGCGCAACATGACTACCCTACCATCCAAGTCCAACCTCCTCTCATGCCGGTCATGTGGGACCTGCCTTCTCCCGGATCGCCGTACGGCGCGCTCGCCAGGGAATTTGGACTCCCTGAAAATGTTGTGCATGCGCTTGTCCATAGACTAAACGGCTTACGTTGACTCAATTTCGGAACTGGCCATTCAGCGTATTACTACAGCATCATTACAGCACACAAGTTTCACGACAGATCACGACCCCACTCCTGCTTTTCCCACGGCTGGCATTGACTGCCTTCCGATATTTCTTGGTACCCCCTGGACTCGCCATCAAAAGGTTTTTTTTCCCTGCTTTTATTTTGCGCAACATATCGGTTCTTTTACAATATTGCTCGCTCACTCGAGAACCCGCACTTGCTATGGATTTGCATATTGCTCCCTCTCGTTCCGCATCATGTTTGCTTTTTTCCCTTTTTAAGTCCTTGTAATGCCCAAGAAACAGCCATATGTTATGCTTGTATCGTAGACAGGTTTCGTGAACGCTGCTGGATGGGGGCCGTGAGGCGCTCCTCGGTTTATAGGGTTTAAGCTTGAGGTCAGATTGAAATAGAATAATTCCGGGTGGTATGGTGTGACCTGGAGCAAGAACTGTTCATAAAGCATGGATCGATAAGATAATATCTGCTTCAACGAGGCAGTATAACGACGAAAACGAGGCCAAGGTTTCCTCCCACTCGTTGCTCCGTTTGATTGAACTCTCCTTGCCATGTTCGGAGCGGCTTGCGATGAATGACGGCAAGCCATCGTCGTTGAGACCCGTCTCTTCATGTCCTACATTCGAGAGTTAGAATGCGACACCATACCCTGGG
>JBBPSA010000381.1:0-10617 GCA_038093355.1 Boletus calvinii | reverse complement strand
TGCATGAACTACTTGCGCCAGTCAACGTTGTGCAATATCAACACGAGAATAGAGCATTCGGTGAAGCCAAAGGGAAACGCTGTGAGAGGGTACGACACGGTTTGTCGGGATTGGACGAAGTTGTACGATGAAGTAGAGAGGATCCAGAAAGCTGAATTCGGGACTGAGTGATAGTACGGGACT
Source organism: Boletus calvinii (assembly GCA_038093355.1). Classification (NCBI taxonomy): domain Eukaryota; kingdom Fungi; phylum Basidiomycota; class Agaricomycetes; order Boletales; family Boletaceae; genus Boletus; species Boletus calvinii. Next base: position 10,434 of record JBBPSA010000381.1, on the reverse strand, counting down.
GCTCACTCCTTGTTGTGTAGAACACCCTATAGCATGTAGCATCATTCGACGTTGCGGATTCACCGCCTCGGGCTCGTGGCGTCGCCTCACGGCCTGAAATAATTTGAAGCATTGAAGCATGATCAAGAATTGGGTTGTGCCTGGTTATGTTGCCCGATCAAATCACCAGTAGTTTGAGTCCTTAAATTAGGGACGGTGTCCTCCCGCGTGGTTTATATGCCACATGACTCGTGTGGTAATAATAGTACTTCTGGAGCGCGGCGTCCGAGTCTGAATCAACTTGGTACGACAGTCGGGATTACTATGCTACCGCTGTATCCCCGGCCTCAGGCCACTGTGATGTCTATGGGTAGTTTGAGCTGATCATCATTTTATACGAGAGTGGTTGCCTAAACTCGCGTCCCGGGCGGCCGACGGTGATTGATCCCGTCTCATCCTTCCGGCCACCAGCAAACAAATGCCACGATGCCCCATGTTTGGTGCACTGCATTTGTGATGTAGCTACCAGTTATCAGCCAGGCCACGTCAAGTCAAGTTTGCTCACCTATTGTATTTGCCCGCCCAGCTACCATGTCGACCAACTCGAGTTGGGTCCCGGATGAAGACCCTTTGACTCTCTTTTCCGAGAGGTGCTGGCTTCAAGGTGCCATCGTCAGCGCCATCGCCTATGGGGTTACTGTCTCGCTCTACTTCTTGTCCTTCCATCTCCTTGTGCGCGACAAGAATCGTGTAGAATTCAAACAACGCCTGCCCCTGTTGATTTACATCACCGCCTCCTTCATCCTCGGCACTCTCTTCATGGTCGCACTCGCAGCATTCACCCAGATGGCTTTCATCGACGATCGTAATTATCCGGGCGGTCCAAACGCGTTCGAGAACAATATGTTCTCCATCCCTGTGGACGATGCAGGTAACGCAGCCTTTGTTCTGTCCAACTGGTTGTCCGACGCTTTAGTGGTGAGTAACCATCGAATCAGACAGTCAACTTGACGACTCACAGCAACGTCAGGTGTGGCGTTTTAAAGTCATTTACCAGAGGTGTCGCGTACCTATCTGGGCCGTGATGTTCTTCCCCTGCCTGATGCTTGCGGGGTCCGTGGGTCGGTACCTTTGTTCTATCCTAAGCTTGTGGGAATGTCTAACAGACGCCACGAAAATGCAGCAATGGGGATAATGTTCCTCATTCAGGTTTCAACCACGAATCCCTATGTCACGAACGGCGTCAACTTTACGCTGCCCTACCTCAGCCTATCGCTCGCCTTGAATATAATTCTTACGGTTGCCATCGTCCTCCGTTTGTTGACTTTCCGGTATCGCATCGTTTCTGTTCTGGGACCAAAATACGGGACGCAGTACACATCGATCGCTGCGATGATCATCGAATCTGCTGCACTCTACTCTGCCGTTTCCGTCACATTCCTCGTCCTGTTCGGGATTGGAAACTCAGTTTCGCAGGTGTTCATACAGTCCTTGAACCAATTCCAGGTGAGGCTTGTTTAAAATATTACCTATCTGCTTCTAACCCGAAAGTAAAGATAATTGCCACGCTACTCATCGTGTTCCGCGTTGCGCAGGGTAAAGGTTGGACTGAGGAGACTGCTACATATGTGATGACAGCTCGGAGGTCGGGGCCCCTGGAATTAGGCAAGATGCGATTTGCCTCACCTGGAGCTTCCGTCACGCTGGCGAGTTCTGGGGAAATGGTGAAGAGCGGCGGTGAGGAGTTCCAAGATCGTTCGTATACCTCAAACGATTTTCTTGCACGGAGTGATGCAGTGTAGCGGCGGAAGTTGTCTGTACTCTCCCAAAAGCACTGCAAACACAGAGCAGACTTCTATAGAGTCGTTGTGTCTGCCGAGTTAGTAGAGACGACAATAAAGAGTCACACTTTCTCGCCTTCTTCTGTGCGGTTGGAGATATGGGAAACGCGATGATAAGTCCTTTCATGGGACCACCGAGGCTCGTTGTGGCGCGATTATCTGACTTGCACTGTTCAATTCAAATGTATTGAGTGAAGCATCCGTACTGCATCTGTGTGGACTGGGTCACTGGTCACTGGTCCTTACCATCAGTTCCTGTTAACTACTACCAACCGTAGCTAACCGTTTCTCTGGTAGGCTGTGAAAAAGGATCAGTGAAAGTTCTGCTGGCAAGTTACCGTCGTTGTGGGACTGACACTGGCAGTCTGAAATCGGGTAAGTCTGAGTTTGAAACCAACTTCAAATTGAATCAGTGATAGGGCCCGAGGATTCTAAAACAAGTATAACACCGGCCTGTCCTTCGGGCTCCAAGGATTCGGAGACGGTGACTGCTCCATCTTTTGCATCCACACCTGCAGGCTCCTTGTACCATATGGTCATTCACCCCCTAATCATGATAACATGTGTGGGAGTTGATGCAAACGGGTGCTGAAGCGCTGACTATTCCGGCCCGTGCGGTCGGACACGCACCTGCGAAACTTACCACGGAAAATTAATAGTTCAGAACTCTGAATCTGTCGAAAACTAAATCCCTCGGAATACCGTAAGAGGGCTTCCAGGATGCACTGATCCCACCTTCTTAATGTGGACCAGTTTTGACGTTTCGTGCAGACTACACCATGTTTACCGCACGTTGCAGCCACTATGCTCCTCTACTAGACGAGAGTCAACATGGCCATGGTGATTGCGAGTCCCCCAGTGACTTCAGCCCATCTACCTCTTTCCTTGATGAGAAGAGACGCAAGACCCAATCGATTCCTTGGACATTCATTCTGGTTATCGTGTGCACGCTCCTCAACGTCACACTCAGCGTCTTCCCTACGATGCTCACCCGAAAGGAAGGAGCTGACACACTTATTACAAGACAGAATATCCACCTCCTCCGTCGACCCAACCAGTATATCGGATTCGATGAGATACAGCGCCCCGTTCCTCCTGTCAGCCGACAACTGACCTCATACCCTATCTTGCTCAGCCTGGTGGACGCTGCATCCCCAGACACCGTGTTTGATGATGACTTCGCCATGCAAATGGTCCATAGCGGCACCATCACGCCGGACGATAGACGAGTGCGCGTTACGCCCACTGTGAGTCCATCGAAACCCCACAATGGACACATTTTTCTGACGGAAAAAACGCAAAGATGTCAACCGTCATCCAATTCCGTGCAATCGACTGGGGAATGGAGATTTGCGAGCTTCACATACATTTGCCTGAGTCCTTTGGTCAGGAGGGCCACTCTGGTTCGCTCGGAGTGTATCGTGTCAACTCCACGATACCATTGGACAGTTCGTCGCTTTCTTACAATTCCCGTCCCACTCGTATCGGCAAGCTTGGAAACATTCCACTTGGGAACGGCGATGCGACATGGCACAGGAAGCTCAGCTGCGCAATAGACGAAGTGCTTTCATTCGAGCTCAGCTGCCTTCCATTGGAGGAATCGGGCGGTGATTCGGACTGTTTTGTAGAGTGGGTACAAATCAAGGGCACAGAACCTGGTGAGCCACCCGGATCGGGTTATCCATTTGAGATGATACCTCTGGTTCTGATCGGCGATGTAGCCATCCATATGGTGCAACATTCGACCATCTGATCGGATCTACGCACTTTTGTCTTAGCAATCGCATCAATTGTAATTCCTCACCTGATTTGAAGTTGAAATGTGTATATGCTATGTCTTTTTGTGATAGTTCTCCGTCGAGTAGCCCATTCCTTTCCCCCGCGCTCGTACATAACGGCACAGTGAACCAATCGGATTATTCAACATTGTCTGTTTCACCTTCTCTTACTCGGACATAGACTGGCTCATTCACTTGAACCAAATGTGGAGAACCGCAACATGTTAGTTTGACAACTAACTAATGAGTGCACTAATTTAATATGCTCGTTCGACTAGACTTCAATTCCACTCTTTCGCCCACTCTGTCCAATCCTGATAATTCTCATCCAACGTGGTATAAACCTGTTGCCAGTCTCGGCAGACCAACGTATCTCCAACACGATCGTTCTCGAAATCCCTTTCCATGAAGTCTCCGAATTCAAGTGTGTCCGCCGCTTGACACAGCAACGTTTGCCGCAGGTAATTGAAACAATGATGCAGGTGTTCGTAAGCAGCGTAGGTATCGTTGCGATCATTCAGTGCCTTCTGGATTGACCACAGGCAGTGAAAATGATGCCAGAACACCATGGTGAACAACCTATGGTCCGGACCAAGTCGCGTACGACCGTCCTCCCTTGGCGCCATGACGAGGTTATCCCACTCCAACATAGCAAGGGGATCAGACCCGTTGAGGGGGAAATGGACGGTCTCATGAAGAGTCATGGCGACTGGAACGTCGGAGATGTTGACAGGTAGTTCAAGGGGGTAATCATCGCCGCGATAGCTGTAATGCTTGGGAGGCTCTAAGGATTCGCGTGATGGAGGTGAGTCGAAGAATCGGACTGTAATCACTTTTTAATTGTGACTTACGGGCTTCTGGTTGCTCTGAGTACCATCTATTGACACATCTCCAAGCCGTGACGAGGAGATTGAGAATGGCAAGAATTTTGTAGGCAGGGTTCATCTGGGACAAGGCCTGCAGGCGCATAGCACGTTAATGAGAGAACCTTTGATGATATCTCAGGCTCCGTAACGCCCCCATAGTTATTATTAACGCATCTGTTAAGTGTCGTCGTGGAAATGTCCTTGATTGGGTACCCCTTTGGGAAAGTGGTCATATCAGTACGGACGCCGCGCGAGAAGCACATCACGGAAGTTCGAGTTATGTATACGCACGACTTCCTCAAAACTATACATACCCCTTCTGGATGCGCTATCTGTGCAGGAAATGAGACACCGCCTTCAGCACCCGCAGAGGGTCTCACGCATATGCGATAAAATGGCCGGTGGTACGTTTACCCAACCCATTCAATCTACTCTGCGCCTTCCTTGCACTTTCAAACTTGCAGTTGGTGGGTAATCGATACTCCTTCAACGACTTGGATTCTTGTAAAAGGCGATGCCTAATCATCATTACATTGCAGAGACAGAATGTACTTTGGGCGGTTCCTCGTAGCTTTCTCGCTTTTCGCAGTAGCCTTCGCTTTGCCACCCAATGCTGATAGTATTGGTGATGAAAATGTCGGTAAGTGATCGATTCCCTTGAAAAGTACGGCGATCGTTCTCTGAATGGCTTGCTGGCGATTAGAATTCCAGCCAGCACGCGTCTAGCTAGGACACGTATGATGCTCCCCGCTCCAAACATGTGTTCGAAGTTGCGCGTAGTCTCGATTGGTCGACCTGGGTTCTACTTGGAGTCATGTACATGTGAATAAAGCCAACCACAAATTGTTGAACAACTTTTTTGCTGGAGTCAGGATGATCAGCCTTTGGACGCGAAACCAAATGATAGATTTGAACATGCCAATCGAGTTGACCAGTTGAAAGCCTGAAACGAACGACAGTCCGGCGACTCTTTCGCAAAGTAGGGTTATTTTATCAGGGGAGGCGTGGCAAGGAGCCACAAGGGGGAGACTCGTCCGGGTCGGAAGATCCCGGTGTAGCACAAGGCGCGGTAGACTTTTCAAAATTTCCCACATACTTAGTCCACCAGACCATTGTCTTACCCAAGTTCGCCAGACTGACGTGGCCGCGTAATATCCTAAGCATCTTCCGTGTGCTATATTCCCTTTCAGATTATGCGAAACGGAGGAATTTCGACCTGTGGGCTGATGAGACAACGGCGAATACTGACATGTTTAGACAGGGTAGAGCTCCTTGAGGGCCCAGACTTTCGGAAGATCACGCGAACCATACCCTATTGTAGTGGGCCACGCGTACGAGCTACAGATATCCGGGAACAACTCTTCCGACCGGATTGTTTGTCGAGGGCCGAGGATAATTGTCGGACACGCACTGCGTCGGCACCGCGGTAACTTGTTGGTCGGCTTAAACGCATTCCGCGAGCGCGCGAAACAAGATCCAAAATAATGCATCAATCAACTTCGAGCAAGAGGATGCAGGTCTTGAAGCTGTTTGTACAGGCTGTGAGACACCGCCCCGTGACCTAGTACCGATCGGGAGTAGCACTCTGCCGTGCAGCCTATTTCCAGGCCTGCCCACAGTGCCCAGGCGGGTGCCGCCTCTCGATCGTCTCACGCAAATAATGATAAAATGGCCACTGGTAAGCCCCATTGTTACCAAGAGATCTACTTTGAACCCTCCTACTCCTCCAAAGCACTTGGTGCGTAATGGATTGTCCTCCAAGGATTTGTATGAACCGCAAAGCCTAATCATCGTCACGTTGTACAGACAGAATGCACTTCACGCAACCCTTCCTCGTCGCTTTCTGGCTTTGTGCTCTCGCTCTTGCTGCGCCAACGGTCGAAATGTCTACTGATTGTGCCGGTGCTGTTGCTGATGGTCCTGTCGGTGAGGGACAAACTCCTCTTGAATGTATGACGTACACCCTCTGACATGGGTTCTATTTCTTGTTGGCGATTAGCTGCAGAATGTGCCTAGCTAGGAATCAAGCGACACCCGAGTGCTTAAAGCACATGGTGGAACATCGCATGTACATATAGTTTGGAGTTAGTCAAACTTGATATATCCAAAGCCAACTACAAATCTATAAAGCAGACTGATCGTTAGTCGTTTGAAATGAAATCCCGAGGACGAGGCGTGTGTGACGAACCTCGAATGACTCGGACCGCCGCGTCCCGGAGTTTCGATGCATATTGCTCACACGATTCAGATCGAGCAGTCACCTCAGCCCCTCCGAGTCCTAGCACGCGTCCACCATCCACCAAGCCAATCTGTCTGGCAAGCAAACACGTCGGTGTTGCACAGAAAGGTGGTTCAATTAGCTGGCTACTGACCCTGGCAAAAGAACCACATAACTCAATGAGACAAGATGGAAGCGTTACAGTCCTACTCATTTTGATGGAGGCAGCTTGAGGTTCGGCACTGACTAGTCCGAGTCTCAAGTTGTATCTATCAAACACGGCCCGTGACGGTCGCTGAAACATGGTGTGGTATCGAGGTGGGATTGCGATGATATCAAGTGACTCACTCACCCTACACCAAATTCTGAAAAATCTCACTCTAGTTTTAACTATCGAGAACTTGATGCCAAACATATGCACAATGCACAGCGCAACACGTCCCGATCGTGGGTCAGCATTCCCCGCCCGAAAGCCTGTGCACACAAAGTACGTTATTATTCGTACCATATGCATCAGCGTTCTTCTTCCTGGCCACCATGATGCTGTGGAACAAACCCCGCATTGATGGGCTGAGATGGCATTCATTCATTGGAGCCAGCCGCCGTGAGTCCACGTCCGAATCGAAGATTCCATGGTCCAAGGCGTCAAGCTTATCATCTGTATGAACGCCACGAGGAACAAGGGAAAGAGTCCCTAATTCTGATCGTAGGTCGGCATCATCCGCCCGAAAAGCCTGTACACACAAAGTACGTTATTAGTCGTGCCATATGTATCATCGTGCTTCTTCTTAGCCATCATGATGCGGAATGAACCTGGGCCTTGCACGGAGAGGTGAGACAGGGATGCATTGAATTGGGCCGCCGTGAGTCTGCTTCCGAATCAAGGATTCCGCTGTAAAAGTGGTTCAAGTTTACCATTGGCCGAGTTACTCTATTTTTATATAGGCGCCACGACGTCCAGGCGCTTTCATACTCCCTCGGCGCCACGAATGGAAATTTCCATTCGCACGGCTCGTACAAAAAGGGGAATGCAATACCCCGCCGTGTTCACTTGATCGGGAAAAGATGGCCCGAGGTCTTGATTATGGGAAGTTCATCAATATTAATCAAGTTGTCGACAGCTGTGTACGTGTGAAGAGATGGTCCTGGACCCAAAAATACGTACGTTTCTGATGGACTCGGGTCAACGTGACTACCTCCGCATCACATGCGTGGTTCGATATCATGATTGCGCAAACGCACTTGATTATTTTCATGCGAACTCGTTGGCAAATAGCTAAGCCTTTGTGTGCTTATTTCGCTGCATACGTGTCTGGAAACCGAAAATGTATGCCCGACTCCGAGGAAGTAGAAGGGGATAAACCTATTGCATATAAGAAACTTTGGGTTATGGCCCCGACTCGTCCTCGAGTCACCACACGACAACGATGTCTGAAACCACGGGGAAGACAAACTTTCGTGTCGGTAGCGAAACGTACCAGACATGGTACAGGATCTTCGGTGACCTCAAATCTGGCGTTCGACCGCTAGTCGTGCTGCATGGTGGCCCCGGTCTCTCTCACCATTACGTCCTCCCCTTCAAAGAACTCCACACTCGCTGCAACATACCAGTCGTCTTCTATGACCAGATCGGTATCGGCGAGTCCTCTCACCCGAAAAACGTCCCCAAAGAGTTTTGGACGCTCGACCTCTTCATGGACGAGCTCGACAACGTTCTCGAACATCTTGGTATCAGGGGCAACTTTGATCTCGCCGGACACTCATGGGGTGGAATGTTGGCGGCGCACTACGTGAGCCACAGACACCCACGCGGACTCCGACGCCTAGTCCTTGCGAGTGCCGCGCCATCCATGGCTCTGTGGGTGGAGAGCACGCGTCAGCTTTTGCAACTTTTGCCAGCGGAGCTGAGGGAGATGATCGAAAAGCATGAAAGGGAGGGAACGATGGAGAATCCGGAATATCAGGAGGGGATGAAGGTCTTTTATGCAAAACACGTTTGCAAGCTTACTCCATGGCCAGAAGAGTTAAACGCCTCCTTCGCTGCTGAGAAAGCTGACCCTAATGTTTATTCGACGATGTGAGTACTTCCATGCGCCTGCTTTCTGCGAAATACTAACGTGGATTAGGCTGGGTCCGTCAGAGTTCACGATTGTCGGAACACTGAAGGATTGGTCTTGCTTGGACCAAATTCACACTATCGATTGCCCGACTCTTCTGACGAACGGGGCAGATGACGAAGCGCAAGACGTGTGTGTGGGGTCATTCTTTAGGAAGATCCCAAAAGTGCGCTGGGTGACCTTTGCAAAAAGTAGTCACATGGCCTATTTCGAGGAACCTGAACGTTACTTTGAGATCGTTGGGAAGTTCTTGACGGAGGCCTGACCTGGCCAGAAGTGGCGTAGGGAAGACAATGTACATGGATGTTGCTGTATCTGCTCGCGAGTCACCTATCATAGTCTATAACGAAATGGAGCATGAAGAATCACTGCACTATGACGGATTGCAGCGCTTGTAGAGCGACCGACCTAGGGCTCACATGTTTTTCTGTCTCACAAATCTCGCTATACTTAGACACCATTTGATCGTCGAAGTTCCTGCTTTGAGAATGAGACGACAACAAATGCAAACGAAAGGGAGGTCAAGTCTCCAACGCGAGTGCGACTCAGAAGTGGATTGATGTTCTAGAGGCATTCTCGAGAGGATTCGGGACAGCTTCGGGCTACATGCATTGGCACATATATCCAACTTTCCGTCCCGGCGATTCACTAGAACAAAAAGACGGGGACAAAAACAATGACTTCGATGAGTGCATATATTGGGGAAGTAAAGAGGTGACAGAAAGACGGTGAACCACACCTATCTGTACATTCCAATCAATGACTCCATGGGCACTCTATGATCGTTGTCGACCCACGATGCGATCCTCGTCAACGTTTCGCCGACCTCGGGTTCATGCCATGAAAACAGCAGATGATCGTGCACTGCATCCCTGGACTCGTAATAAGCGACCTGTCCCTTGCCCTCTCCCTCCCCCATATCCCTTGCCATCTTCCACCACAAAGTCCGAATTGAATCCAACGACGGCTCCGCTCCCCCTGCACACACTAATGTTCTCGGGAAACCATGGAACCGCGCGTTGACGCATGGGTGTAGCGATGCCGGGCTCACCCACGCATTCTTTTCTGCGAACCCAAGTCCGAATGGGCCCAGAAATGCAGTCTTTCCATAGCTCGCCGTGCGCGTCCGATCCCGCCCCGCATTTTCCGTATAATCCACCGAAAACGGGCTTGCGATGGAACTCAGTGGCCCATCATGCGACGCACCCAAGTCCGCCCAAGGCGAAAGAAGGAGCAAACCACCTGGCATCCGTGGCAGTCTCAAATCAGGATGATAATCCGCATACTCTCTTAAATACCGCATCATCGCCAACGCGAGGTTTCCACCTGCAGAATCCCCTTGTACGATTACATCCTCGGGCCGGAACCCAACCCGTTCCACGAGATAAACGTATCCCGCCAAGGCATCCAACAATGCTGCTGGGAACGCGTTCGCCTCGTCGTAGGGTGCTGCAGTCGACAGCCGATACTCGATTGCAAATGTCCGCGTGATGCTGGAGGAGTGGGCTAAGATTCCTCGAGCGATATTGGCGGTTGGGTCAGCGGGATGGGCAGAGAGTTGAATGTAGCTTCCCCCGTGCAGACGGTAGAGGACTTTGTCGCCTGGTTGAGGTGGGGCACCAGCGAGGAGGGTGG
>JBBPSA010000380.1:0-10662 GCA_038093355.1 Boletus calvinii | reverse complement strand
GTGGCACAAATCCCCCTTCAGCTCGACATTGGTTTTGGAATACCAAGCGGGCAAAGAAATCATGCAACAGGGGTCATTTGCTGCATTGCATCTGCAAATATGTTGAAGGTGTTCACCTCGATGGCTGTCAATTCCCGATAAAATTTGGGAGGAATTACGATACCTCAATGTCAGTAACAGGCTAACAGCATGACTTCAGGGCTACTTTCAGCACTCCTCTCCAAATGACACGGAGAGCCAGGAGGGATACGTTGGTTAAGATCCGCATCTGCTTTGTGCGCCGGGGTTGGAGGGGTTGGAGTTGGGAAACATTTTATACTGGAAGGGTGGTGAAGTGGTCATTTATCGTCTCGCGACTCGTTGTCGGTGGTTGTCTCATGGAGATAAAACTGGGTCGGAAGTATCTGTTAGACCTACCAGCTGGCGAGGTTTATTTGGATGGTCAGCTACTCTCTATAGTGCACAATGTTAGAGCTGTACCGTGACACTGGGCCTCGAGGGACTTTGTTCAATTGTTACCAGGACTCGCCGGGCCGTGAGATGCCATATGTACACAGCCACAGACAAAAGATGAAGCTTCCGTTGACAAACGATTTCTGGGATGACCATCATGGCCTCGTTGTCCGCTGCGGTCGTATTCGCCACAAAAACTCCCTATGTCCTTCCTTCCCAGAAATTCATGATCCCACTCGACTGGAAACGGTACCAACTCTCGCAACTCATCAACAAAGCCCTCTCTCTCCCAAAACCCATCCCATTTGATTTTCTCGTTCGCGGCACGATCCTGCGAACCACCCTTGGGGAATGTCGCGTAGAAAATGGTATTACTGAGGTATGCATTGGGTCATGGAGCACCGATGGTGTGCACGGCAACCTTGTTAATGGGCAGGATAGGAAGACACCCTCGAGATCGAGTATTTCGAGTCGGTGTTGCCGCCGCAACGTATTACGACGCTTCCGCACGAGGATTGGGTCTCCTCCATATCGTGTCATATAGCACAGTACGCTTCTCGCTCCTGTATCTTCGTCGCACGCAAACGCACCTTTTTCGCAGACACTTTCTAACCGCCTCGTATGATGGTCACATCCGCCTCTTTGATTACGCGCAAAAACTGGTCCGGGACGTTCCAGCGCATCAGGCACCCGTCACCGATGTCTGTGTCGTCCCGTCCCCGGAAGAAGCAGACGAATCTGTGCTCATCGCGAGTGCCTCGCACGACCTGACCGCTTCTCTCACCCGCGTCTCGCTCCTACCCAATGCCTCACCGTCATCTCAAACCCTCGCCTCACTCCATCTCCATACCTCCCCTCTCTCTTCCATATCCTCCGACCACACCGGCTCTCATCTCCTCACCACATCTTGGGATCACCTCATCGGCTTCTGGGACACCACCATCCCCGCCCAAGACGAAGTCGTAGCCACTTCCAACCTAGCTTCCACTTCCGACCGCAAAAAACGGCGCAAGATCGCCAGCGAGGCTGACGAGGGGCGCGGAAAACGCAAAGCCCCCACGACCGTACTCAAGTCCCACACGGCACGCGTATCCAAGGCGGTCTTTACCCCGGGATCGAACCAGCGAGCGTATAGTTGTGGGTTTGACTCGACGGTGCGTACTTGGGACGTCGAGTCGGGCGTGTGCATGGATACAATCGTACGTCCTTCACCCTTTGCGTTTTCATTTATATTTACCATTGTGGTATAGACCGTTCCTGAACGACCGATGCTCGATCTGGTGGCTTCGCCTGATGGACACACCATCCTTGCCTCCTCTACGGACCGGACTGTCTCCATCTTTGACCTCCGTTCGCCCTCGCTGATGAGTACAGCTGGAACCCTCCCGCACCCCGCCACACCCTCCTGTCTGGTCTATCCCAGCGGTGCTCCGACCTTCTCCCTTCACACCAATGCCAATGAACCGCCCTCGTCCCCGATGTCGAGCGCACCGCAGCTGCTGACTGGCGCCTACGACGGAATCGCACGCCTCTGGGACCTCCGAAGCCTCAAGAGCGCTGTCGCTAGCGTCAACGCGTGGGATGGTACCCCGAAAAAGATTCTCAGCGTCGATTGGGTCGGCGAGGTCGTTGGCGTGGGTGGGGAGGGTGGTGTCGAGGTATGGCGGATTGGTCAGGGTGATCGGGTATTCACCAAGTGAACGCTGGTGTGGCGCATCCGGTTTAATTGCCAGAGGCGTAGAGGGCGCAGGGTGTGTGTATCGACGTGCTTTCCATAGATATGCGGAGATGCAACGAATCAAAAAAAAGGCGGACAGAGAGGGGATCAGTTACGTCAACCAAGCATTGTGGCGTCGCACGGAAACGCTCAAGGATAGGCTGAACGAGAATAGAACACGCGTGACTCCCACCACCCATGCGGCACATCCTTTTAGTCGGTCAACTCCATACTAGTATGTCCGGTTCTAAATCTGTATCACTGAGATGACATGGAACTAATTCTGTTCCGCTTTCGATCAGGGGCTCGATCAATCAGCGGTACCAGTGATCGACATGATTCCCAGACGCCGATCCTGTCGTGATCTCATATTATCCTATGCGTATTCGGTGTTAACATTGAATGGATGTGAACTTGAGGGGTACTTTGCGGGAGAAATGGACGTCGCAGACTTGGGGTGCACCTCGGTCAAGCGGTGTTGTGGGCAGACGGATGTGTTCCCCGAGGTAGAGGGACGCTGATCGCGCAAAGTAGATATCGACATTGAAATATTGAGCGTCAAAGGGTATTCTATATATGTACAGCCAAGAATGCGTACAACAAATGAAAGAATAAAACAAGGAAAAGAAAAAGGGTGATCATATGACTATGGTAACAGCTCCATAAACAAAGAGTGGTCACATCATGCCACCTTACAACTCGCGCAATTCAATTTCTTCGCGTACGTGCCTACCCTCCTCCTCCACATCCTCCCCCACACCCGGATGCCTTGATGAGTCCCGCTTGGTTGAGCACTCCATCGAGCGCATCTCCGAATAAGACACGTCTGACGCGAATTCAATGTCAGTGAACCGTCTGATGTGAATATCTGGATCGGCGTTGACGGTCAAGGAGCCCACAGTCGATGCACAGCTGATCCACCCCTTCCCCTGAGCTTCTCTATATATGATCAATAGCGGTGCGATCAACTAGACGTGTACAGCCAAGCGAAATGAGCATCAGGAATTAGAGTGAGAATGCCCCCCCGGCACCAAATCAAGATTTGAGGCGGGAGGCAATTAAACGACTCACCTGAGCTTCGCCCATGACTTGTAGGAACGCATAAGAGACGGGACTTTGCATCAAAAACGGGATCAAAAACAAAAGTGTAAAGGTGGTGTAGACGGCTGCGGACTCGACGAGCATCGCGACGACCGTTGTACACTCGGTCACATGGCCTGGTCCAAGTAATTGGACCATGGTGCGTCGGTAGAGTAGCAATCGAATGACGATGAGGCACGTTAGGATGATATTGTTACCGAGGGAGACACAAAGGTAGGGAACGGTCCAGTTGACGGGATGACCGGCATTGATATAGGGCGACGATTGCGGGGATGTGAGCTGTATGACTAAAAAGCTGCCCAAGACTGTACGGAGAGCACGCACGGGTAGGCGTGGTGTTTGTTAGAAAAGAGTCTGAAATGAGTATGGACGTTTCTCACCATACGATGCAAGTTGCATGAGACCCGTAATGGTGAGGACGATGTATCCCGAGAGAGCACCGAAATCTCTATAGATGATGACACATCGCCATACCTAATACACACCCGGCACCATGGCCAATAGTCAGCATATCTTTGGGCATCCGACGCCGATCGAGAGTCATACCAGCATCGAGTCGGCGAACCAATTCGCAACGACGTAGCAGACATTCCCGATCTCATCCACAGCGATCGAAAACATCGCTTCCTCATACTGACTGGGACCTCCAGGGAACCCACGATTGTTAATGAACGCCAATTGTGTGAACAGTGAGTTGGACACGATGTAGAGGGACCCGAAAAGGAACATGATGCAGACATAGAGGAAGAATAAGATGTTTCGTTTCCTACTCGACTCCTTGTATCTGATTACATGCCAGAGGGCACGTAAGCAGAGCCAGAAAAGGGCCAGGACGACGCCATAACCCGCTCCGGTGATGAGTGCGCCGGCGAGCCATGCTTGTTCTGCAAAGAGTTGGGCTGGAGACTCGGGTGGGGTGTTGGACATGTGTGCAGGGGGGCTAGAATAGCCCGCCCTCGTCAATGGTGCAAGACGTCAGGTTGAGGACGGTGGAAAGAGAATGGGAAGGAACGAGTGGGAAAATTGACGCGGGGATGGCAGTGAAAGTGGCGATGGGCAGGTCGGGCGCATGACGGGCGGTCGAACTCGATTCGAAGTGGTATCGGCTACCGAAAAAGTATAACCCTGAGGCTCACGTTAGCCCCCCAAGCGAATATTTTCCACCATTCCTGCCCAATCGTGGTTTCGCCCTTGGCGGGGAACCTGATTTAAAAACACTATCCACACCACCCAACTACTCCCTGACGTTGGGATATCGAGAGCTGGAGGAGAAAGATGAGAGACGGAAAATAAGCCTAGCAAACTTCGGCGTAAATTCAGAATCCTTCGGTTATTCAATATTCCTCCGAATCGGTTCCACCCGGGCCTTGGTTACAAAGCCGTAAGTACTTGCGACTAAGGACAGAATGGTACGTCCGTCTACGTCCGTCGTCCGACGACTCCTCGGATTCGGTAAATGTGTCCCGCTATCAAATTAACACTCGCAGCTTACAACGTACTACGTTATATTATTCCTGATCTCATTCCAGGGTGGAACGGAGCGAAGCATCAGACGAAACTGGCTGCTACCAAATAGCAACGGTTCGACTACGCGAAAAATCCGGGTTTCGTCTGATCGCCCGTCTGCCCGGAAGCATAGATCGACATCGTGACTTCATGGATTTCTACCATCGAGGTAAAGGTCACCCTTGTGGCACATTCAAAGAGATCTTCGAACTGTCGGATCCTTTCGCCTATCATGTTTTCGATTCGGCTCTCGACATCACCATCGTACGTGTAATCACATCGTCCCCCGAGTCCTGAGGATCCTTATAGAAAAGATACGCTGAATCCTGAAGCCCGTTTCGGTATTTCCCGTTTGTACATCGACATTGCTAACTGCTCAAAGATGCCAGTACCTTGACCAACACGAACGAAACCCTGATGGAGTCGCCTCATGTACTGGCGTTTGGGAGACTCGGCGAGACATACCAGCGTACTTGAACAATTCAAGGTGCTATTCTTTCGTACAGCGCGACTCCAACACTATTTACTCGGTGGAACCTCCATGCTTGCTGTAACTACGGCCTGGAAGTATATCCTCCAGGATTACAAGCCCATTAGATCCTGTATTTCATTCAAAAACTTGATTTGTTTCGCCCTGTATGTGTCATTTGTGAGGGTGAGCACGTTTGGGTCCTCGAAGGTCAATAGCTGCGGTGAGTGACGGTAGTACTGCGGCCAAAATGCGTTGGACAACAGGGACGGGGCGGCACCAGAAGAATAGCCATTGACAGGGACGTTGGGATTGAGGTTGTATGCAAAGTTCACTGGTGATGCAGACGTCAGTCGGATCGATGGGTTGTCGGATGGATCAAACATGTCACCTACCGAGTACGTCAGTTCCCACCCACTCAGGAGATCCTGTGAGATTATAGAACTCCTGGAGGTCACTCCCGTGGAAGGAACCTAGGCCTGGAACATATTTGTTTCTCTTCCAGACTGTATCGAAGAATCACTAAGCAAGCACTACCTATCGATATATCGACTCAGACTCACGGTAACTCCAAACATCTTGTGTTCGAGATAGATAACTCAGGGCGTAACGGCGTGGAACGTGATAGAAGTAATCACCCTGGAATGAAGAAATCCGTTTGAATTCCGGGCTATTAAATGTAAGCCAAGAGAGCGGATAGGCTGAGACAGTACGCACGTCAGAGTGTCATTCGTCCCAACATCGAATGGAGACCCCTGCCAGGTGACGTGAGTTTTCACGGCGCGCTGGGAGAATGCGAACCGATACTTACTAAAATGGGATCCTTCGGATAAAGTTTCGTAACTTTTTTAATTTCTGCCTCGGTGGTATCGACAAGAAAGCTAGCAAAACGCATGTTTTCTAAGTGGAGACACTGCGAAGAAATATGCAATTAACTTACTTTGTTTGTATGTAATCTGCGAACTCTGGTTCGTTGCTGTTTGATGCTGTCAGTCAATTACACTTCGAAGACACGGCCCGAGTCATCTTACGTCACGTTGAAGCTGTAAAGCGAGAAGAGTCTGAAAATGTGAATGTATAAATCAGATGGACATTCTCGCCGGGCTTTCAATAGGATAACTCACGTTCCCTCATCATCAACATCCCCAGGGATTGCGGGTACCTGTCAAGTGTTCGGCCATCGCGAACGATCTGAACTCATGAACCTTACCCGTGCGTATTTGCCCTGACTCAGTGACTGCCTAATCGACTGTTTCAAAAAGACACCGTCAATCAGAGGCTTCCACGAGGTGTTCAGTGCTTGGTAGGAAAGTAAGGGAGGGGTCTGAAGAACTGCGTTGTGGATCGATTCATAAGGAGTTTGACGAAGGCAATCCAATGTGTCGCTCGCAGCGGCACAATTTGTTTGCTCCAAAAGAAAGTCATACTTGTCCTGAGCTTGTTGCGAGGTTATGTCGTGGCCCGGAGATGCAGAACCGGATTGCTGAGCAACTCGTGAGTGTTCAATGATTCTCAATAGAAGATGTGATGAAGTATACCATGACAGCTCCTCGGAACAGTCCGTCTAGCTGACCATCGTGAGCAACCATCTGTAGCATTACAGATATCGAACCGGCGCTCTGACCCCATCTAGGACAACGGGGCTTCAGCTCCGCTCAAGTGCAATGAACAGGCAACACTCACAGGATCACCTGTTGTGGATTTCCTCCAAAGAGATGGATGTATTTTTGGACCCACTGAAGCGCAAAACGTTCTGTATGGGTGCGTCAATACCCCAAAATGAAAGATAAACGGAAGCCCACGATCGTGCAGCCCAAAATTCCCGAGCCCCGCCGCCTGTACCTCCTTGCCGCCGAGGAATCCAAATGCTGTTTGGTGGATGTCAATAGTTGAGCCTTGTGATTTGACAAGGCGAAACCAACCATTCAACCGATAGTTGAACGAAACGTAGATGACAGGTGACTTCAAGCTGAGTGAGCGCGAGACGATCTGAGTACCATTATACCCCGACGCATCTCCGTTTTCGAAGGCCCCTGTTGTTTGAATTTGAATGAGGTGGGACCCACTGTCTGTTATGAAATATTACCGCCGTATATCCACTACGCCAGATGAACTCTTGTCCTCGAAAGCACAGAAAACTCACATACAACGATTACAGGGAGATTAACCCTTACAGAGACATCTGCAGGTCTCACGACATTAAGATACAAGCCTACACATGTCGAGTCGGCGAATGACATGTCATATAAGATCAGCAACCTACAGTCTTCTGAAGCACTGGCTAAGCTACTGGGTAGCAACTCTCCGAGGTAAGGGGTTACACCACTGAGCCCAGGGTTGTTTGGTAACGTTTCATTGGGTGCGAGGATGGGTTGCTGTGGACAGGCATCGCCAAAGGAGGTCGCGTTTCTAACACCAGAGAACCGCTGTGGGGGCATCGGATAGTTGAATCGAAGTTGCCCCACACTAGAAGACAATTAGATACATCAGTGGCCGTATGTTCGAAGAACTCACGGTGGTTGTGCGAAGGGAATGCCGAGGAAAGACTCAGTATCTCCAGCCGAATCGAATCCCTGGACCACACCATAGTCTAGAGCGACCAAAGGTGCAGTAATTGACCTGGAGGTCGGCACTGCGAGCGCGACGGCTATAAAAGCGAATACCTGCCAGTAAAGCACGGGTGGAACAAAGGAGCGGGCTAGTATCATCTGAAACACGAGTCCGCCGGTGCAGACTGTCTGCGAAACAACACTGGCATACTGGCATATTTATGCACAACACGCTCCGCCACGCTCTGGACTAAGTGCGTGTGACCAATATGACACAGATAAATCAGTGTGCAAACGTTTGTGCACCATAACCATAGCAGACGCCGCACAGCTGGTTCGGTGAGGGTATGCGTAACCTGTTTCAACTGGTAGGGAAGCCCGTGAGTTCTTGATACACTTGAGTGGTCGTCTGATAGCGCGATTAGCAGTACTTTACGATGTTACCTTGATCAGTTTTTGATTCTCCTCGACGTTGTTGAACGTTTCAGCGACTCGATTGGCATCATTCATCGTATTACATAACCATGTTCCATCGATTTCAAAATGGTGGCGCTCTCAAGCTCCCAAACCAACGGGTTCCACTTTGTTAGCCATCGTATGTGGATCCTGCAGCCTTCTTGATATATGTTGACCTGCTGCGTGTTGAGCCTTTGTTTAGAACCTTGGGATTTCGTAATGTTCCTTCCCCTACTCTTGCCGGACGAAATGTGATGTATGAGGTAGGAATCCAAGGGCCTGAGATTGCATCCAAAATATTGTGCAGGTGGTTCGTGCGGATGATAGTGCGTTCCCGGCGCGAGGAACACATCAAAAACTAGCAACTTGCTTGGGTACAGTGAGGTTCTTCTCTGACATCTGGTCCGCGGAGCGCTTGTTCAAGTCGCAACACTAGATGTAGTAAGTCAGCGTTGCCACAACTGTTGCAACCACCGGCTGGCATCTGCCTGACTCCTTAATGAAACGGGGGGAGCATTGTCCCCTCCAATCACCAGGCTCGCCGCATCTCGCATGCATTAGCATCCAGTGCAACGCTGTAATATGTTCATTCTCTCTTCGCAGGTTCATCACATCGATGCTGAGAACGAGGTATGCCAGATCATAGGTTTCAGTGCCAAGGTGATTGAACTTGTATTGACTTGGTGTTCGTGATCTCGGCTCGCGCGAAACTCGTTTCAAAAAGCCACTCGAGGGAGGTGTGGGCGTTGCTCGGCTGGCGACATTCGGCGGAACCGGAGCCACGTACATATGTTCTGTATACATGCCGCCGCACCCATGCGGTCTGTTATAATGGGGGTCCTGGCAGATGTAATCCTGGTGCGGATCCGGGATAGGACACCGGCGTCGACCAGGACCACTCGACAATAATGCATGCTCTGGCGTTGCGTCGACGCGTCTCTTATATCCATCATGCGGTTATCTGTTTACTTGCATCTACGGACCGAGGCGGGCGTTTTCCGTGGAACGGCCCGTGCATACTCGCAGTCATGTTTATCTTGATACCCGTTATTCGCTGGGAAACACGGGTGAAAACATTGCTTACTAGATATTCGTTACGGTGAGCAATGCCACTCTGCTGTCAGCCTGATGTCACCGGAGCAAAACGTAGGGTTAGTGCGTGGGGCGAAGTGATATATGAGTTTCGGGACTGGCTGTGTCTTACTACTACAGACTCCAGAGCCTCCTGATGTTCCGCCGCCGATATCATCCGAGTCCCCGTGAATGTCACTGGAAGCGCTGTAACGTTTCCCCTCTCCCCTCTCGAAATAGCATGACAGTCGCACTCAGGCCTTTGCTCCCCGTCTTCACAGGTGTAGACCGATGAACATGTTGGCGGGAATTCGAGAGCGGAGCAGGTCAACTTGAACTCGAAACACATTCGTAAGCCGACAGTAATTCCTCATGCTGAAAGGCCTCCAGCTAACATCCAGTAGTTTACTCCCTGCGATTGAAAAGTCGCCCGGGTTGTGTGCTGACCCTTCAGGTTCTTGCAGATATTTTCACTGATGGTGTCGTTTCTGCTTCCAAGATGCAGCGGAGAAACTATCCACTCGATATAACCTCGTACACTGATCAGCGAGCACCATACCTTGATGGATGCGTGACTCAAGTACTTTGGCGTCTGGAAGACATTGCGTCAGGCAGAAAGTAGCAAAGTTAATCACTGAATATTATTGAGGGGGTGTTCTTCATGTAGCAGAGTATTCAACACTGTTTAGCCTGATGATGGTCCGTATGTGATGAGATTATTGCGACATGAAGCCTTCACTTCTAGGATTACCAGCCCATTTGACCCTGTATCTTCTCCAAAACCTTCATGGCTTTGGCCCTGTATGTGTCGTTCGTGAGAGTGAGCACGTTCGGGTCCTCGAAAGTCAAAAGCACGGGTCTGTTATGGTGGTACTGTGGCCAACAAACATTGGACAACAGGGATGCGACGGCACCAGGAGAGTAGCCATTTGGAGGGACGTTGGGATTGAGGGTGTATGCAAAGTTCACTGGAAGCACAGATGTCAGTCGGATCGGCGCATTGTCGGATGAATCAAGCATGTCACATACCAATTGCGTCGGTGCCCGCCCAATCAGAACTTCCTGTGATATCATAGAACTCCTGGAGGTCACTCCCGTGGAAGGAACCTAGGGTTGGAATGTATTTGTTTCTCTTCCAGACTGTCGAGGAATCAGTGGAAAGGTACCCATCAGTGGAGGGACTCGAACTCACGGTAACTCCAAACATCTTGTGTCTGAGATAGATAGCGCAGGGCGTAACGGCGTGGAGCCTGGAAGTAAAAATCACCTTGGAATGAAGAAATCCGTTTGTATTCCGGGCTATTAAATGTGAGAAAAGTCTGCGTATGGCCGCAACGGAA
>JBBPSA010000379.1:0-10663 GCA_038093355.1 Boletus calvinii | reverse complement strand
TTCCCCCGCGCACGAGTTCCCCAAGGGTCTGAATTGCTTCAGCTCCTCCGTCTCTGTCTCTGTCTCTGGTGTTGGTGACCGGTGACGCAACTGGCACCAACTGTAGTATAGTAATTGGCCACAGCGAATCTGTACCGGTACTTGGCGATGTCATGTTAAGTGACTCAGTCGGTCGGACTCTTGAAACCGAAAATCACCGTCGTAGACGCTGCGGGGAACGGGGACATGATAGACGGTAAGCTCAGGCTGGAGTGGCACAGGGCGGGGCGGTTGATATCCTCGACGTTCGCGCCCAGCATGCAAATTTCCCGAAGCCGAAGTGAGCCTGCCAACTTGAAGGTCCGCCACATATAGCGCTAATAGGACTGCTTGAAGTCAGTAGAGTTATCCCTCTCCCAACGCTCACGTCGACTATAGTTCTGAACATTGGAGGCTAAAGAAACACTTGTCGAAGCGAGAAATAGGGCAAATGTGCCTCGCCCGACCTTTGCGCGGCTCGGGGGCGCTTGCAAGTAGTTCGGCGACGGTCGGCAATGGTGTTGGATAATGCGAAAGTCACGAAGACCGCAGGTGGCACGTGGCTGCTCCGAGGGATACAGCTTGCCAAGCAACACTCCAACGTCCGAGATCTCATCTGGTTGGCGGGCTCAGCCACTGGAGAAGATGGGAATGTCAATTAGGAAGCTTGATAAGATACACGGGGTCAATTAGGATAAAGTGTACGTCAACATTACACCAGTCCAAAGGGATACATATCCAAAAGTGGGGGGGTATCATCACCATGCCGACATTCGAGTCTTGAAGATTGGATCTCCGCATATATACTGGAGGAATGTGTGAAGGGTGGTTCGGAAGGTATTGCCAGAAGGACTACTTACAAGTAGATAGTGTCGCTCAAGTTAACTGTTCGAGTGCTTCCTTGACATGTGGTTTTGCATGGTATAGAGGCGGGTGAACTGTTCGGCGCAGATTGGGCATGCATACCTCACTTCGAGGTGTTTTTCGTTGACGTGTCTCATCAAGCTCTCTTTCTTCATCTCAGTAGAACAACCGATCCAGCCGCATAAGAGTGTTTCCTGATCTGAACCTATGACACCGTGATGGGAGCGCAGATGGTCGGGAAAGTCGTGAACTTGAACAAGCCAGTTGCAAGCAACCTGGCCAGTCATCCAACCACAAGGATAGGAGGGGGCTTGGGGTTGGTTCAAGAGCGCTGCATATTGACAGAGCGTCACCGTGTCCTAGGGTTTATGCAGTCAATATCATCCCTCGTCAACCCGAGTTGACGAAGTCCTACCTGGGGCGTAAAGTCCTCGTTGAAAGGGCCTTGAATCATGGCGAATATGGCTAGTGAGGAGGCGACCGACGAAGGTATACTGTTGCAGGTATGAATGGTATCGCTGCTGATACGTTATTCTCAAAAGCTCCCTTTCATATATACGTTCAGAAGCCGCCGTGGAGGGCTCTCCAAACAGGCCATGTGAAAGGATACACGCATGGAGGTCCACGAAGTATGTCATCCATTGGCATCGGAGAGCAGCCCGGCCACTGGTATTGGAGCGGATGACATTCGATAGGACCCTACCGATACCATTTGGGGTTTAAAATGAACAGTGAGTTGATTTTCTTTGTATTCTGAGAGATAGGCGCTGCAGTAATCAAATCACGCTGATCTTGCGCGAAACCAAACACACCATGGTGGACACTACATCCCTGAAAACGCCAGCCCACCATCCAGTGTTCCGGATGTCCAACCAAGCCGAACGTTTACCGGGCTATCGCGGATGTTCGTAATTCCGTTGAAAGTGGAACAGAGAATGACCTGGTTTTGGGAGAATTCACGTAGCACCACCTGGAGATCCCTTGAAACGTGGATTATACTAATGCACGGGCTGACCTGGCTCGAAGTCAAGTATTCTCGCATGGTTTAAGAATGTCAATATACCGGCGGCGGGATCTTTACAACTCACTCATGCTAGGCACATTGCTAAAATCATGTGTGCGGACACCGACATTGCTGTTTCCAGACGTCTTGGATCGAATTGATTGGGCGACCACGCGTTGGTAGAACGGCAGTGTCCTGTACATGGCGCATGTCAGGGAACGAGGGAAAGGCGTCTGCACCACTAGAATGGTAGAATAAAGTTCCTTACGATCGTGCCACGCCGTCGACTTTTTGCCGCATTAACACTGCAGATCTCGGATTGTACCACATATTTGGCTTCCCTCGAAGGTTTTCGGTGAACAAGCCAACAGCCGATGGTTGGTAGACGCTGGGTAATCGTCCCGAATCACCGGAGGACCAATTATAAGCACTGGCGACCTTGGTGGGTTTGCGGAGATTGTTCTTGTTAACCAACTGTACCGATAGTCAGCGCCACGAAGAACACAACGTGGAATTCATACCTGATCGAACCGGCCTAGCCACATACGACATGTTGACCCTGGAGCCTTCAAGCTCGTTCGGGGAACAATTGTGTGAGGTGTTCCAGCTTGCTCCAGAGAATGGAAAAAAAAGAAAAGAATCAGACCTGTTTAGGCATCTTCCCGTTTGAACGAAGCTTTTGACTCATCATGAACGCAACGGAAAGTGACGAGCTTCGCGGGGGTTAACTGTCTGGTCGAGGTGATTCTTGAACGTTTGAACACTGTGCTCCATTCAGAAGGTGTGCAGTTGTGACTTTCAACACCTTGCGATCAGGTCACACTTCATTCCGCTTCATAATAGAGAATTACCACTCGAGGTCGCGCCTCCTATATGCCACCCCAGCATCATGGTCAACACTGTCAAGCCGTCCGATACGGTCATGCTTCTCTGACAACTCATCCCAGATGCTCAGAATCGTTCGCTGGCCTTCAAGCCACTGCCTCAACGGTGACTTCCAGCCTGGCATCCCACCCTTTTGAACCCACTCGATGTCGGCACCAACACGAATACAAAGTAGAGCGTCAAGATCGGGATTTTACTCAATGTAGGTCAGGACTCTTCACCAAATTTGTCCACAGGATACCGTGCTAGAACTCCTTGTTCGTTGACTGCGCATTGCCCCACTCTGGCGAGGCGGCCACGATGCCAATCTCTGATCCGCAGTTGGTTCGGACCTTTTGGCCAACGACAGTATGCAGCTCCATTAGCGACCTGCCAATCGACGCGGTGGATGGTTCTGAGCGCGGACTCCACGCTCCACTTCTTCGCATTGGCAGCTAGATAACGATTCTTACGTGCCTGGAGTGCTGCGCCCTCTCCAATACATCAACCCCTTCTTGGCGTTGCTTTGGCGGGGATCTTGGTCTGAGTTTGGTCTGGAGGGTAGCTGACACAAGCATGTGCAATTGCTTCCCTTCATGTTGGCGTGCCTTGGACCGATGCAGCGGCGTGGCCCTAAAATTATTAATCATGTAAGGATGGTAGGCAATACGCATGTCCTCGGCACAGACGGTGTTGCTATCAGACGCGCACCTCAGCGCTTGTGCGTCGTAATACCGACACTTGTTGGTAATTTCAATTCAACTTGGCAGGCTGGTAGCTCCTTCCGGAGTTTACAAACCCCATTGATATGCACATGGCAATTTCGGAATGCTCCCCCCTAGTCTGTATATACGTAACGATCCTGTGCAGAATTCATCCTGCCAACCATTAACAAGATCAGCTCCTCCAGTATTGTGCTAAATCGTGAATCCGATCGAGCACGACTGTAAAGTACGACGTTTCGTTCAACAACGCCTCAAAGTGTTTGATTGCTTCCTCTTCCGTGAGATCGAGTCGGAACTTGTCCTGGATTTGTTCGTGCACATCACGATGCTTGATGTCGGGTATGTTGGCGTCGACCATGAGAGCAACCAAATTCAGAATGAGATTGGCGCTCTTGCGCAGGATGGTGAATGCTGTGAAACAATAGTTCTTGAAACGCGCATAGTGCGTGGATTGCGCGCCACCCATCCCATCCACCATCTCTTTGCAAACCTTTACGGGAGGGGGGAAGGGCTTCGGGTCGCGGCCCAAGATATAGCCAAAATCGACTGAGCAGGTACGCATTAGCAGCGCATTACGAGAGAAAGCCATGGGTAATACCATGAAAGAAATGCCCTGAATGTGGAAAAGGGTGAGCATGCGATTGAAGGTCAGCAGGATTAAGGGAATACGGACCGTCGGATGTGAGTAATAGATTATCCAAATGGCGGTCTCCAACGCCAAGTAGGTATGTGACAACGCAATAGCCAGCTACAGCTTGGTCAATGGCTGTTCTCGGACCATGTGACCAAAAGACACATACCGCAACTACGAACGAATGTATCAATGACACTCGGCTCTACGCCATACGTGCCTACGCTTCCCTCGTCTGGATGGCTTGCTCGCAGATAGTTGAGTAGCGTCCCGTGTTCGCTGACTATTGCTGCTATCGTCTTGCTTGGAATAAACTGGGCCATACCCTGCAATGGTCCGGTAGCCAGGACATCGTATGGTATTAGTTTCAGGTCCAAATTCTCCTTTCGCAATAACTGGTCCATCAGCGTGAAAAGCTGCAATACCAATTGATCTTGTCGCATATCATCTCCATCTTTGAACATGACAGGATATTCCGAACCATCCACCCCTTGGAAATAGAGTAAGAATGGGAACTGATTTGATTTGAATACTGAGGACTTCTCAGCATTGATGCCGGTGATCTCTATTCGGGCATTTAGAGGCAGAGGGAGCGGAGGGATGTTGACAAGGCCATTCTTCGAGTCGGTTATGAATGAGCGCAGCTTCTCGATTTTTTTTGGCCGAGGGTCTTTTGAAGTCCTGATATCTCTTGCGCGCTTTGCCAATGTCTCGACCATGATTCCTTGTCGTCGCATGAGCTCGCGACGTTCACTACCGCCTTCCGACTAAAACGAGCATGAGCTTCCAGTTAGCCACCAAACCACAACAGAGATGTACGCACCTCGAGTATCTTGCTCAGAAACTTGAACACAACTCTGCCGTACATTTTCGCCACCGTTCTATCCTCCAGAGCAACCTCAACCATGAGGTACCAATACAATCGGTTACCCAGTACGTGATTCTGTACCCCACGACTAATCAAGAAGTCGGACAACCCGCTGTCGTCGTATGATATTGCACTTGTCGTCGACCGTGATGACCGCTGATCACTCGCAGCGCTCTCAAACTTGAGTGCTTGGACGAGCTGGAGTAAGTACAACATGAGTTCCTAGAGCATTTCCATTAGTCAATAAGAACACTGATGGGAAATGAGATAGTCACGTCATCGTCTGCGCGATTTAACTGCCTAACTGCAAACGCTCTCACGCGTGAGTCCAATGTGCCAGGACCGAGCAGCTCGAGGGCGTCGTCGGTATCTACCTCCGTCCACATGGGCAACAACTCTTCGACTGCCTGCTTGACCTCCGATGGATCTCTCCAAGTCACCGATTTCAGGAACTTGGTCAATCCGCGCTTGTCTCTTGCGAGATAAAAACGGAACTTCCAGATCAAATCTTTCTCTTCCGAAGTGAGAGGTTGTGAAGGAGGGTAGCTGAGGATTTCCTACGGTAATGATGTCGGCGAGAGTGCGCATAGAATAATGAAGGTCCTGATACTTACCCCTAGTTCGTCTCTGATCTTGGCATTTGGTTTGAGTTCTCTGTCATACGGACTACTCCGATGGCTCCGGACCAGACGACGATGCTTATCCTCTACAGGATTTTCGCGTGCCATCTCGGGATCCAGAACCGCCCAGATGTGAGGATCAGTCGCGAAGGAGGGTGGAAGAACAGGTACAGCAGGTGTTTGAGTAACCGTTGTTGGCGCTGTAGAGGTTGACGGCGTATTTTGAGCCTCCTGTCAAGACCATCCCATTAGTCTCACCACACATCTGAACTTTGGGTGTACTCGCAGGTTCGCTGAAGACCACGGGAAAGTCGAAGCGGGGTAGATCGATGTACAAGAACATGTTTTCAGACTTTGCGGTCTCGGTCTATGACAGTCAGCTATGCCCAACGCAATACGGCAAGTCTAAAGGAGCACTCACAGCATGTATTTCCTCCATCCTCCGAAATGCCATCTTATCCAGCCAATCTGACTTTGGGAGATCCCCCCGTTCATACTTTTTCACAAGCTGCGGTGATGGATTGTGGTGCTCGTCAAAAAGTCGTGTAGGTTGTGGGAATAGATGCACCTTTTCTAACCGACCCATTTCATCCCTCGTGCCCAATTTACTGGGTGTAGTTGTGTCCATTGACCCATCTGCCTCCTTTCCAGGCCACAACAACAACCTGTGTTTACCTCTTCGAAGGGTCCTGGACCACGATGAACGGTAGGCACATTAAATTGAAGAGACCGGCCAACCATTTCTTTCCGAATAGTCTGAACGTTGTGCCACCCACCGGAACGGCCGAGCGTGGAGCTCCAATGTCCCAGACAGTAAATGTGATCTGCGAGTTCAGCGGGAGATCGCAATATCGTATTGGGAGCGATACCCATTCATTCCAGCTATACGGGCGAACATGAGTAGGTAGGTAAAGGATTTCGTGGGTAGAACATACGTGTAGTTGGTTTTGAACGCCTTGAAGGACGTCCTGAATGGAATCGTCAGGGGTTTGTTGTCAGCTATCAGCTGACAGGTGACAAAGAGGTCTGAGAGCGACCTGGATAGATATCAGTCCTGCCGCAAGGAGGAACGAGAACGAGTCATACGAGGATTGAGCACCATGAAACCTCAGTTCTGGGTTCTCCAGTACATCGGAGACTGACTTTCGTGGCCTTGTTCCCTCGAGTTGTGAACTGGATCAGGGATTCGTTGGGCATAAGCTGCTGGAATACCAGCCAGAATCAACGCGTACATCCGAAAAGTCAACGGTAGCTTTAGGTCAGAAAGCTTAGCAAACGTAAAGTCATCGCGATTGTCCTTGTCCATGGCCGTTCTTCAGTAGCCCAGGCTGCGATGGGTGGGATTTGTCTCGGAGCCACAACGTTCAAGTTGAACGTGACTCTCGTCGCCTAAGCAGAACAGGAGCGCCATGTCACCCATTTGGAAGTATCGGCGGTTGCAATCATTGCGTAGAATCCAAATCATTGACGAGTCATTACAAACTGTCCGATTGCATCCCTCACAATAGTAATGTACATCTGCACCAAGTGTGC
This sequence comes from Boletus calvinii, assembly GCA_038093355.1. Taxonomy (NCBI): domain Eukaryota; kingdom Fungi; phylum Basidiomycota; class Agaricomycetes; order Boletales; family Boletaceae; genus Boletus; species Boletus calvinii. The sequence goes on along the minus strand of JBBPSA010000379.1, from coordinate 3,537 downwards.
TTTTTTGACTCTGAGCATGAAGCAACCTTGCTCAAAGAAAGGAAGTGTAGTAGGAAAACGATAGCTCAGAGCGGTGTCACGTCTGGATATATTACTAGCCATCTACTCAGACTTGTAGTCGGGGCGCAGGGAACGGACGACCTTGCCTAGATACCACGAAATGAGCAACTGCACAATCAGCATCATAAACGACAAGGTCTCACCAGCTCTCCAGATTTCCTGGTCGTCAATTTCCTTGAGTTCCTTGGCAAGGTCTTGGCGGTAGGTCGCACGGCCATTGAACTCCAAGGATTTACGAGTTTCAGTGCCGTTCTTGACACTCTCGTAGAGCTTCTCAAAGAGAGGGAGGTTCGTCTTTTCGAAGATGGGAGCCCAGTCGAGCGCTCCGCGACGGGCAGTGGTTGAACAAGCATTGTACATGTAGTCCATACTGTTGGTTGAAACACGACCTATTTAACAAACACAGAATGGAATATGGGTATGAACGCTCACCCTTTCTGACCAATCAAGGGGTAGAGAGACTGAGTGGCCTCCTCGACGGTCTCGTTAAATGCCTCGGAGGGGGTGTGGCCGTTGGCACGGAGAACCTTGTATTGAGCACAGAACAAGCCCTCTATACGTCACTTGAGACAGAGTCTACTAGAATGCGAACAAGCGAACTTACGGATGGCACCCATGAGCTGTTATAGCCAGTGAGTATAACAGAATGAAGATATTAGAATAGAGACATACCACGCCTCGTTCACCATACAAGTCAGAGTAAACTTCCTTCTGAAAAGTGGTTTCGTACATGTAGCCAGAGCCGATGGCGACACCGAGAGCAACAGCCTTCTCCGTTGCCTTGCCTGTGACGTCTTGGAAGACGGCAATACTAGAGTTGATACCCCTACCCTCCTTGAAAAGGGTGCGGACGGTGCGACCCGAACCCTTGGGAGCGACGAGAATGACATCGACATCAGGGGGAGGGATAACATGGGTGTCGTCTTTGTAGACGACGGAGAAACCATGAGAGAAGTAGAGGGTCTTGCCCTTTGTGATAAGAGGTGCAACGGTGGGCCAAGTTTGTGACTGCGCGGCGTCAGAAAGAAGGTTCATGATGATCGTTCCGCGATTAATGGCTTCTTCAATGGGGAAGAGGGTTTCACCTGGTATCTATCGGGGACGGGTGAGAGGGGGACGAGGCGAGTAAGGGGAGGTACTGACCCAGCCATCCTCGAGAGCCTGTTTCCAGCTCTCGCCATCCTTACGGACACCGACGATAACATTCAGGCCGTTGTCACGAGCATTCAAGCCCTGGCCATGACCTTGGGAGCCATAACCGATGAGGGCGAGGGTGTCGTTTTTGAAGTAGTCGTGAAGCTTGGCGAGGGGCCAGTCGCTGCGCTCATAGACGACCTCGTCCGTGCCCGCAAAGTTGAGGGTCTTGACGTCACGCGCGGGGAGCGTCTTGTGAGACGTGTCAGCTAAAAAAAAACGAAGCGGGTATTTTTATTAAAAATCTACCTGAACTGGGGGACGGGGAGCAGCGGGGGAGCGGGCGAGGAGGGAAAACGACGCAACATGGGGACGAGGAGCACGACGAGCGAGGGCGCGAAGAGAACGCGAGGAAAGACGCGATGTGATCGAGGCCATCGTTTGCTACAGAGAAGGAGTCATTCTGCGTTCCTTTTCTACTCTAGAGGCGGACTCGGCCGAAAGCGCGTCCGAAATTGTCCGAATCTGTACATTATGTACAAACTCATTCAGCCTTTTTCGTTCCCTGTCCGTACACAATCTCATCTACCGCCGCTCTCTTTCCCTGCGCGCTCAGCATCGCACCTGACACCAAAGTGCAGGCGGGATCAAACATCCCAACACGCTGCTGGTACGCCTTGTACGCGACGGGGTACTTGGACAACGAAATCGACTCCGTAAACTTGGTCGACGCGAAAAACAACATGCACAGCACCAGGCTTGGAATAAGGGGTGCCAGCGATTCAAGCGACGTCGGCCATGCTTGCCTCCATGGTCCATCCGTACACACGAGCGGGATCAAATTGATGATGACCTACCACACGTGCCCTTGTCAGTCAATCCGCGACATTAACCACACACGACATACCCAGAAACTTTGCTCGCAGAAAAAGTTGGGGTGCCTCGACCACGCCCACAGTCCCCTTGTCGCAAATCCCCTCTCCACATCTCGCTTCGTCCAGGCAATACGTGCACCAATCCATTCGTTCGGATTCACTTTACCCGAGCGCTTGAACGTCTGATATGAGTACTGCTGATTGTCCGCGATAAACTCGATCAAAAGTGTGAGGAATCCAAGCGTGCCAAGAGCATAATCAGAGACACCCAAACACGTGTGTGGTTGAGTAACGGCGATCTTGGCTGGAACACCAAGGAGAAAGAGAATAACATTCTGGGTCGCAGCTAGATACCGTAATGAGCGCTGCACCCTGTACCGAGAGAAAAACTTGCCAATGAACGTGAGGTTAGTGACCTGGAACAGCCAAGGAGGTATCCTCTCGCGAAGGACCTGCCAGCGGTAGTCCTCGTCGTTGCTGATCCGAACAAGGCATACAATGAGTCACTCATTCCTTCAGCTAGGGATTTAAAACACTTACAAGCTGAATAGTCCTCGTCGCAATGTATTGTACGAGAGCCTGCAGGCCAGATGTTGAGACGGTCGTGCAATTAGATAGGGGTTATTATGTACCTGAACATCCAAGTGACCTGAATTCTTGTACATCAGATCCAACTTTCGATGAAGACATGGGCAACTCACGACCAAAGCGAGCATGAGCAACGCACGGGGACTAAAGGTACCAACAAAAGACTCGTGGGCAAGTTCGGGGGTGTATGGAAGAAGGAACATCTGCGGGGTACGGGGCCAGAGTGGGAGAAGAGCATAATAAGCAGTATAGATGGTAGGAAGGAATGTCCAGACTCTGTCCACCTGCGACACATTGCCGGTGAGGAGAGACAGAACATATGTAGTTAGCGTCGCACCCAGACAAAGCTGGATCGGCCAAACGAATAGCGGCACTTGCTGGTTGAGTACATCCATGTTGACCTGATCAAGTTGTGGCGAGCCCCTTACTTATAAGCCCCTTGTTGACACTTATTATGGCAGTGCTACTGGAATTGTTGGCTACTTGGAAGCTAAGAAGACTAGTTATGTGGTTTCCAGAATTGGTTACTCCGACGCCACTCGTCTTGTCATCTCCCGCCATGACCACCAGCGTCCTCTTCTCCGCATTCCCGCCTCTTCCCACCTTATCTCTCCGCGTTCCTTCAGAGACTCGCGTACATGATCTCTACGATCTTCTCTGCGACCGCTACCCCGACCTACCCGCCTCCGATTCGTTGTACATCTCCCCACACAGCGGTTCGCTCACACCCGACACCCGTGTGTCAGAACTGCATGACGACTCGTCGGATCTCGTTACTCTGCGGATCGTTCCACGTCTCCGTGGTGGAAAGGGTGGCTTTGGCTCGCAGCTCCGTGCCGCCGGAGGTCGCATGAGCAGCCAGAAGACGAGTAATAATGAC
>JBBPSA010000378.1:0-10664 GCA_038093355.1 Boletus calvinii | reverse complement strand
GCTGCTGCCACGGCAGGACTGACAAGGTGAGTCCGCCCTCCAGCGCCTTGGCGACCTTCAAAATTGCGGTTGCTCGTGCTGGCACAACGCTCTCCAGGGGCTAACTGGTCTGGGTTCATGCCCAGGCACATAGAGCATCCAGCCTCTCGCCAGTCGAAACCAGCCCGCTTGAAGATGGTGTCTAATCCCTCTGCCTCTGCATGCTGCTTGACCAACCCTGAACCAGGGACAACCATAGCTTGGACGTTCGGTGACACCTTGGCGTCTGGGCCGGCCGCCAACACGACTCGAGCAGCAGAACGGAGGTCTTCAATACGACTGTTGGTGCAGGAACCAATGAAGACCTTGTCCAGCGCAATGTCTTCTATGCGGGTATTCGGTTGGAGACCCATATATGCTAAGGCCCGCTCTGCAGAGGCCCGCTTGGTGGGGTTGGTCATTGCTGCGGGATCTGGAACAGAACCAGTGATGGCAACAACATCTTGGGGAGATGTACCCCATGTCACGGTGGGAGGTATATCGGCTGCGTTGACCTTAACTTCGACATCGAACTTCGCGTCGTCATCGCTCTTGAGGGTACGCCAATAAGCTACAGCATGTTCCCATGCTTCGCCCTTGGGGGCCAAAGGACGATTACGGAGGTATTCAAAGGTAACTTCATCTGGTGCAACCATACCAGCTCGGGCACCAGCCTCGATACTCATATTGCAGACGCTCATACGAGCCTCCATGCTGAAGTTGCGGAAGACAGAGCCAGCATATTCAATGACATGGCCCGTACCTCCAGCAGTTCCCAGGAGTCCGATGATATGCAGGATGACGTCCTTGGAGGTCACGCCTTCGGCGAGGTCACCGTCTACGGTAATCCGCATGTTCTTCCCCTTTCTTTGTAACAAGGTTTGAGTAGCAAGGACGTGCTCGACTTCGGATGTCCCAATTCCGAACGCCAAAGAACCAAACGCCCCATGAGCTGTGTAAAGGAAAGATGAACGATTGCAAAGATCTGATATCACGGACATACTGGAGGTGTGTGAATCACCACAAACACATGTTATACCCGGAAGCTGTGAGAAATCGGTATTGTATGGTGAGCGTTAAAAGTCCGGGGTGGTGCCTCACTGTGAAACCTTGTTCGGGTCCGATGACATGCACGATCCCTATAGTTTGGTCAGTGATAAAGTTGGCAGAAAAACAAAACTCCATACCCTGACGTCGATCCGCAAGTCCAAAATAGGTGAGTCCAAATTCTTTTACGTTTTCCTCAACAGCCACACACTGTGCGCGGGAATCCGGTTCTGCGACAAACGTATCGACGGACTTGTAGTTTTTGCGGGAGATCGTACTTATATTGAATCAGATTTTGATATGGCTCCTACACGAGTGTGCGAAGTCACTCACGGAATGTTATGATCGACAGTTGCTAAAGTGCAATCTGGTCGGCGAACACTCCGCCCGGCTGTCCGCCTACCCGCACGATAAGCATGCAAGTTGATACGAGTAAATGAGGAACGTACAATCCCTCGAACGCCTGAGGGCTCGTGACTTCATGAACAAGATGACTACGAACCAAGCTCTTCATTGGATTTACTTGCGAGACTGGTACACATACCGATCGATGTAGATAAGGGCAGATCCATCCTCCGTGGTATCGCTGAGGGCCAATGGGTTCAATGATAATATGCGTGACAGTCACTCACACGACGTGGTCATCCCAAATCTTATCGTACAGAGTGCGGGGTCCAGTGACGGGGGCTGGCATGGTATGGTGGTTGGTTGGTTAGCGAGTGGACGACAAGAAGCTAAACGCTGCTCGGGTCTTGCTCGGGCCAGGAAATGGCTCCATTTAACTGATGAGTCAGTCTCGGCCGAACTTGACAACTCGGCCGACGATCCGAACCAGCTTCCGGAGATATCACACTACATAGTACTGTTGTCTTGACCAAGGTCTCGACTACAATTCTCCATAAGATCAGTGACGAGACCGGACCGTCATAATATTTTTGGTGCAGTCTGACAGGTTCACAATCTTCTGTGCGGTAGGGGGGTGTCAAGCAGATCCAATTCCTGTTCATGGTGAGGCGGTAACACTTCCCGGTTCGACTGATATTAGCGTGTATTTACTTAATGACGCCTTGCGATATCGAACGTCCCGTACGAGGCGAGGCGAGAGGGTAGGAAACCCGGATTGATGTAAGTAGCACTGCTACTTGGTTAGTGCCGGAAAACGCCGTGAACTGTATAGTTTCAGCCACCGTTGCTCGTCTGTGGAAGACAGCAGGTGTGCAGCCCCGAGTCTTCAAGTCGACGTTATGGCCAAGTCCAAGAAGTACGCACTTCCCTGATTGCTTGGAGTCTACGTTAACCATCGCCACCAGCCACACCAACCACAACCAGAACCGCAAGGCCCACCGTAATGGCATCAAGCGGCCACAGACCAAACGGACGCGCTCCTTGAAGGGGGTGTGTACTCACTCTCGGTCTACGTGTTCTCAGATAGACTAATTCTTACTCTGTATAGGTTGATCCCAAGGTGTGCTAGCCTTATCGAGTCGATGCCTGGCATGATGACGCTCATCTTATGATGCAGTTCCGCAAGAATGCGCTCTATGCACTCGTTGGATCTGTACGCCAAATTTCCTTCTCATTATTTATCTTATACCTTGTCAGCGAAAAGCACGCGCGGAGCAAAAGGAGAGTTCGTCATGATCTCAAGGCTCACCCCACCCTTATCACATCGCCGCGATGACCAAGAATCGCAGGCGTGCAGTCGCACCCGACACATGTATCACCTATCATAAGTATGCGGTATGACTTAGGTCATGAAAAGTAACATTGCGTTTCCAATGCCCCTTCATTGTTGTCGGGATTCCGGCGTAAGGGAATGATCCCCCAGTTTTTCCCTCCGACTTGCCTGCAAGTTCCTTGCATTGCGTTCCAGAGCGGCTTGCAATCTCGCAGCCTAGGGATGAAAAAATGAGATGGATGTTGGTGAGTGTACGACACTGTAAGACATACTGCTGCATCTTCCGGTCGAAGTGCTCCCTTGGCCATGTTGTGTTTGCCATATTTAAGTTTCTTGACTCTCGTGGTTTGCGTTCTCTTCCCCGCTGCACCTTCCTCAAGTAGGGCCTCGCACTCTTCCTGAGTGGCGACATAACCTTGTAGCAGTGAGAAGAACTTGTGACGGAGGACGATCTTAATACTCTCGAACGCATGCGCGCTATACCACCCATCTCGTTCCTGAAGCGGGTAAGGCAGGAGGGTTGTAGACATTGAGATACCTACATCGCATGTTTCACGCAAGTCTTCTTCACTTTCAATCATATCTTTCAACATGGGGTCATATATGTCGCAGAGCTGGAAAGCTGCCGTTTCCTTGGTAAGCGCAACACCATCGAATATGTGCGATTTACTGTCAAAAAAAGGGGAGTTATATATCGGCCAGGTAGAGTAAAATGTTAGTTACCGCCGCTCAACATCCATCGCCTCTTCTTGTTCAACAGACCTGGTGAGGTATGTTGCCGCTGATCTCCCTTCTTGTCTCCGGGAGACAATGGAGACCCTTGACATTGGGTGATTTGCATTACGGAAATAGATACGTTGATAGCTGTCTGATATGTGAGGCAGTTCGACGATGCTGCTCTCCAATGAACGCTCACAATCGAGCCTCTGGATTCTTTCTTGGGTCATATTTGAGGCGGATGAGAGTGTCCCGCCAGGGTCCATCCTGGAACGTGTAGCAAACAAGAGGAAGTAAAACTTTGGAACTGCAAATCGTGAGATGCGTGACAGGTGAAGTAAAGAAGAGACACCTCACTTGTGTATCTCCCTAACCTCCGCAGGACCGAACTGGTTGTACAAGGCAGCGCGTGTCCAGATCGGACGGTCTCGCACGAACTAATAGCCGTGTCAATCATGATATCAGAAGAATGCGACAAATTCAGACGACCTGCGTGACACGTTCCAGGAGTTCCGGTTTCACTTGATTGTAGGCCTGTTGCACGGCCGGGATTGGATTTTCTGGGACCTATGGAGTATAAGATGGAAAAAAATTAATCCAAGACGGCTACCAACATTGAGATCGCCAAAAGAGACTGTTGCGGGGCCATAGCCCTTCCAACGACCCTTGTTAATGAGGCGCTTACGTTCCTCCCCCGTTTCTTCATTGACGACAGTAGCGATCATCGAGGCAGGATTCGGCTTGAAGCTATCCATCTTCAAGCCCGTGCTGTGAGGAGAGGATTGACCGACTTACTTGTAGTTCTGAGGAATGCCCTGACGACTGAATATTGGCGGCGGAAAGAGCCTTAAATTACTCCGTGTAGCTGATGGCCCGCCCTGTTTTATGAGGCCGGGGTCGATGGTGGGATCGGCCTCCGCCGAGGAAGAGATGACATAGGCTTCTTTCTCTTCGGGGATGGTGTACTGCCGGATGGCATCAACTTCCAACCAATAGTTTGACATCAACGCGACTTCTATGGCCATACTGCCTCGGCTTACCGTCCATTCTGTCCATTGCTAACCGCAACTGCGCGATGGGGTCCGACATATCGGGTTGAAACTGATAATCTGCCATGCCTACCCTCAATGTGAGTGTCCGTCATGACAATCATAATAGCCAGACTCACTGCGAAACCGAGCGGTCTTCAAAATGACGCCTAATGGCTCTGCGATGTAATCTCCAATAACACCGTCGTCGTCCACCCGCTGTCGCTTTCGTTTTGTGACCTTGATCAAGATGTTGCTTGTCCCGACGACATCTCCCGGTATTGGATGTGCATAAGGGTTACCATAGCGAAGGTTTAGCTCCAACAGAGTTTCGCTCCTCGCGGCGGTGCGTTTAAACGCGTTCTCAAGTTTGGCTGTGCCACCTAAGTTGCGAACTGCCAAGGGGATGGAAGAATGCTGCACGTAACCTGGATACTCGACTGAATAGAAATGAGTAGTAAGAAGGGGACGCTCAGGCGCCTCGGTTGGTAAAGATGATGATTGTCCAGAGTCCATGGCGCGGACCAACGTTGAAACGTTGATTAGCAAACCCAATGAGTATCTACTAACTAACTAGCCCGACTTTGAGTGGAGCCGAGTCGTGACAAGAGGGCAGCGCGCAACAAGCAACCTCATCAGCTTCCTTTGCCAGAGCTGGTTAATTACCACCTGCCTTCTTCTGCAGATTCCTCCACGCACTCAAGAGTCCCTGCAAACAGAGGGTGAAAACCTAAACCTCGCCAACCATGCTCCCAAACTTACCTGGTCTGCTAGATCAACACCAGCTTTCTCCAATTCCTCCTTTAGTTTCTTACCTGCCTTGCGAAATTCCGCATTGGACAAGAGCTGGAACAGCTGCATCGTTGTCGGGCCCGTTGTTGGGTCAATTCCTAATTACAGTTAATACAGCGGGGAAATGACACCAAATCCGTACCTTTCTCTTGCATCAACTGCTGAATCTCATCCAGCGCTTTCACGGCTTCTGGGCTACTCAACAGTTTTCGAACGGCAGGGAGGTTTGCTACTTCTTCGAAACTTCCCAGGCTCGAATCGAGCTCTGACGGCCTTTTTATTCTTGCATGTAACCGAGGTGTAAACGAGAATGAGCGTTGGGACCGAGATGGGAGGTGTGATACTGGCCGCCGTGCAAGGAGCATAAAGTGTCTGATGGTGTTCATGTTGTTGAGTGAAGAACCAAGTCACGCCACCGACGCGTCGGTAAGACGCGCCCACCACCAGCTCTGATCACTCTGCGATGGAATACGATTATTTCTCAATCGACGCGATCCTCGCAGAAAACCAGGTGGGTGCTCTATCAACCAGACCGGCTACCACTATATTTGTCTTGCAGAAAATACAATGCACCTTCAAGATAGATGTACCCGGTATGGGGCATCTTGGTGGAGGTTCTGACAAGGATGTACGCTCTCACTAACCATCCAGGTATCATCACACTTAGCTAGGGACTGTAATAGATCAAGGCTTTGACAAAGGTCCCGCTCCCGATGTGGCTAGCGTATATCTTTCTCTATTCGTGGGAGTCTATCTATATCCTCTAGTCATTCATTCACTCCCTTGACAGCGACTGGGCAGATGTGGCCACACCAGTGGCCTTTGGTACTAGAGTCAGGAACGCCCTCAAAGCAGAACCTCGGAGTGTCAAGCTCTCTTCACTCGTTGGAGCGGGTGGGCTGTGGTACGGCTTTGGGAAGATGATCGCAGAAATGTGCGCAAACAATAGTGGATCTCGGGAGATTATGTTAATTTCGATTTATAGATTAACAGAAGAGCAGGGCCTTGAATTGGGGACAGTGCTAACGCAGGTGCGTAGCAGTTGTGTGTGGATATCTCTTGGATCGAACGATGACCTCCAACAGACGTTCCGGGGGCGTCTCACAGAAGTGATCGACCAAGCGCAGCACTTTGCAGCCTTGGGACCTGTGGGAGGTGGAGGGACTAGCAACGATGCGACCCAATCGTTTAGAGAAGGTCTGGACGGAACAGAAAGAGAATGTGAAGTCGAGCGTTTCAATCCACATCATGTAACGCTGACGTGTTCGCAGTATTCTTATTAGCACAAGAAAGCGCCAGACGAACAAAACGTTGGTACGAAGGGAATGACAAGGCAAGCCGGTGAATGAGCCGTAATTGTAACATAGAAAAGCAGCGTGCATTTGGAGCTGGTTGTCACTGATGTTTCTTCTGAGCGATCTCCTCTGAGGAGACGGGCATGTTTCTTAGCTCTTGCACTAACCTGAAACATCTTGAGTGCAAGCGTCACGAGAAGAAAGTGCAAATTAGTACCATTTAACGCTTGCCCATAGAGCAATCTCGATTGTCATTAAGACAAAAAAGTGGACATTGCCATTCGTGAGGTATGCCAACCAGGCAAACACCAAAAAGAGCAGAGCAAAGGCACAGTCGACTGCCAGTAAAAAGGAGGGATGTAAAGAAGAGCCTGGCTTCAGAACAAAGGAAAAGAAACCCGGTACACCGGGGTCGGATTCAGAGGGCATGTTATGGCCAAGCTACATAGAACACGAGCAAGCTCCATTCATTGGATGTATACAAACATTGGTCAACAACACTACGGTCCTCCTTCCCTGGTACGACGGAATGTAAAAACGGGTGTTTGCGGGTCCGAGTCGGTTTGTCCATGCACTGGAAACGCGTGACCAAGTCAGGATGTCATGGAACAAATGTCAAGGTCCGACCGACATTGGAATGTACCTGAAAGTTCGAAATACCTTTCAGCGAAAAAGAGCACAGATTCTGGTTTAGGAGCATCCTCGGGATCATCGCGTTCTTCAAAAGTACTTCTGGGTGGTGTCCGAAGTACGGGGAGCTTGAGCTGATCTAGTCGAGCGTCGAAAACCACAAGACTCGCGGGTGACGAGCTGCGCCTGTAGGTACAGCTTCTAGGAACGAGAGAGACGACCCACATCAAAGACTGCGATGACAAGTACTCGACGGTTGAGAGTGCATGTGTGATCAGCAAGAGATATGAGGATAGCGTGTGTCTTGAGTGGGTATTTCAATGGGCTGGGATCAAGCGGGGCGTCAACTCACTCTTCTTGCTCAGGCAAGAAATACGCAGACGGCTCGTGCAATACAAGAAGGGTAGGTGCACGATCGAGTGCTACTTGTGGCACCACCGGGACAGAAGGGGTAGAAACATCGTGTGTGCGGAGCATGGCCAGGACTGCGACGAGGTGTTTGGGACTAGGGGGATAGCTGCGGAGGAAGGGGTCAGTTGCGCGATGCATAGTGGCGAAATGAAGCGGTCTACAAGACAGTGACCCTGGAGCTCATGCTTGCCACTGTGCCGGTTCCGGAGTGGGTGTTGAGCCATTCGTCGTTGTCGTTCTGGAGGGCTTGCAGGAGGGCGTCGCGGGATGGGGTGAAGAGCAAAGCGTGATGTGGTGGTGGGACGGAGAGAGAGAGATGGATGGGCGCGGAGGGATTATAAGAGCCGTGCACGAGGAGGGACTTGAATCGGGGCAGGGACGAGAGACGCATCATCACGTGAGCGCCAGCCATCCTGTGGTCCCGGACAGCCTTAAAGACTAGCCATCGTCATGTCCCCCTCCTCTCGCTTGACCACCCATGCCCGTCCTATCCGTACTCCCACATGCGACCAGTCTCCTACTTGGCTCCGCCCAGGTCACCGCTCAGTTTGCCCCAGTCCCTTGGCTTGCTCCAGCGATCGGCCTCGTAAACACCCTCGTCACCATGATCAGGCAGGCCCACGCCAACAAGTATGCAAGTTCCCATTTCCTCTGGTCAGCGGTCTCTTACCAGACACCAGGAACGCCTTGCTGCAGCTGCAGGATCGCTGCATCAGCTTCTTGGTCGTCGTCCAACAAAAGGGCACTGGTGCCCCCCATCCGGAACAACAGAGATTAATCGCTGGTGTTGAGAGGTCTCTTCTTCACACATCCAGCCCATCCGTCAGTTCTGATGGCATGCTCCCAGCACACTTCGCAGCATCATCGCACGTCTGGACAAGTGGTGCTCGAAAGGCGCATTCGAGCTCTTCGTCAAGCAAGTCGATCTCGCGACTGCCATTCAAGACTGTCACATGGAGGTCAACGACAGTTTGACCAAACTCCAAGTGTGTCTTAAACATTATATATTCTTCTCTGGCTGATCCGCTCCTCCAAGCTCACTGCAACGTTAGACACTGTAGTTTGGCAATCCGAATTCAAGGCAAACAACGAACGCGACCAAGCCGAAATTCTAAGCTACCTCTCTGATATCAAGAATACCCAGTCTATCATTGCGATGACCCAGCATCAACAAGGCACTGACATCAGAACTATCATGGCACTAATGCAACAGGTGCGTGGTGTCTTGCGCTTCTTGTTTCCGTTCCGACCCCTTGATCCGTTTGCAGAATCTCTCAGTTACCCCTGGTCATGATACTCATGGGCTTGGGACAAACCTGTATCGGATACAAAAGTCTACCGGAAAACTTCTTGCAAACATGCATCTACAGCGTGGGGAAGTACGCCGACTTGGCCAGTACCCCGTCAGTGGGACAGGTTCCATGGATATCTGGGAGGGATTATACCTAAATGAAGAAAAGGTCGCTATCAAGATCTTACGTGCCGTTCATTCTACCCCCAAGAGTCTGCAGGTATGCCAGCATAAATATTGGTCCATGTATTTGCACGAACACTTTACAAGCGGTTCAGACGCGAAGTCGACATTTGGAATAGGGTATGGGAAACCGATCAAGGCCGTCACATTCTCCCCCTCTACGGATTTTGCCAGAACGACGGACCATTCCCGTGTGTCTCTTCCGCCTCGGGAGCAAATCCTGCTTGACGTCTGCGACAGTTACGTTGTCAGTCCATGGCACCCGAATGGAACGGCTGACAAGTATGTCGCCCAGTTCCCGGATGTTGACCACCTCGCGTTGGTCAGTTGTGACGTTAATTGCTATCAGCCTGGTTTACGGGGTAATTACAGATTCGAGGTATCAGTGCCGGCATCTATGTTCTGCACACCATGAACCCACCCATTGTTCACGGGGACTTGAAAGGGGTGAGTGTTGACCCTCTCACTCATGCCTATAGCTCACACGTACTTTTAAAGGCTAATATTATCATCGATGCGGTTGGCATTCCACTCCTTGCCGACTTTGGTTTCTCGAGAGTACGCTGTGGACAATTACGAAAATATAACTCCCTTTCTAATACATATCAGGTTGTAGAGGATATAACTGGTGTACCCTTCACCCAGTCTGCGGGGTGAGTACAGTCTTGCGAGATTTTTATTTTTTTCAATGCCCATGCTTGCTCCCAGCGTCTCGAACTCTCAAAGGTGGCTGGCACCCGAGCTATGCTTTGACAAGGGCAGGCTCACCATGGCCGCTGATGTTTATGCATTTGGAATGACGATGTTGGAGGTATATCGATTGTTTGATGTCGAGTCAAGCTCTTAATAACTTTAATGTAGCTGATGACGCACGCGATGCCTTGGACGACCGTCAGACACACCACGCAAGTCATCATAAAGGTGGCTTCAGGCGAAAAGCCTCCTAGACCCTGTGATGTGGCTACCGTTGCGAGAGGACTCGATGATCATCTATGGGGGGTCATGCAAAAGTGCTGGGATGAAGCAGAGATCCGACCAACTGTGACGGAGATTATGCAGATACTATGAACCCACGGTTATTATGTAATCCCTCCTGCTCATTGAGAATCGAGTCCATTGAATCATTCCATTCTCGAACATGCATCCATTCGCGTCTTATGTCTTGCGAAGCTACTACAAGGCTACTGGTTGGAACGAGGATAATCTCTATGCTAATTTAACCCGGTCTTCCAATGGTAGGTCCCCCTGCATGCCCCGCCCTCTATCCTAAAGTCTCTGAGCCAGCTATACTGGATTTCAACGTCCCGCGTGGGTTGCATCTTTCGATATCCAAGTCACCAAATCCGCTCTTTAGCACATCGTATTCCATGAATGCGATGCCGTCGCTCAATGGCTCGGTGGGATACATCTTTACCTCGTGCGGCCTAGACATCAAGAATTCTGGGGACGTCCGTTTCAAGGACATGATCGAACGATTTAAATTGTATAACCAACCCAGACGACCAGAAGGAAAGGAGGAATGGCTGGCCGGCCAGCGTGTTGACTCGCGTGGTATGTGTCCGTGCGCCATGTCT
>JBBPSA010000377.1:0-10673 GCA_038093355.1 Boletus calvinii | reverse complement strand
TTGCTCTGACTCATCTTGACTCCCAGCCAATGGCATTATGCGCTCTTATCTACATTGCCAGATCTAGTATAAACATGTACAAACAACAGTAGTAGTATATAAAGGCCAAAGAAGCCGTCAGAGAACTCCAGTTTAGTTCTCTTGGTCTTTCTTCTGCAAAAGTCCCAAGCAAGATCAACTCAACCTTCTTGTTGTCCCACTTCCTGACCTCTCCCCCTTACCTCTTAAAAAGTCTTGTCCATGGCCCTTTAGTGGGCAGTGGCAAAGCATCTCCTCTCCTACACCCTTCCTGTTAGATCGTACATGCAGTCCCTAGGGATTGTTTGCTCGGTCGCTTTATAGATCATTTCTCAAAGAAGGTGGAATTTATTCCCTGCAATAAAACTGTCACTGCCCTGCAAATGGAAATGCTGTATTTATCAAATGTGTGGAAGACACATGGCCTCCCATGCTCCATTATATCAGACAGAGGACTCCAATTCACCTTCCAAGTCATAAAGAACTTGTGCAAGCAGCTGGGAATTATGCCTAAATTATCTACTGCTTATGACCCACAGACAGATGGACAGACAGAGCAGATGAATTGGGATCTCCAACAGTATTTACAACTGATTACAGCTGACAAATAGGATGACTGGGTGGATTGGCTGCCACTCACACAGTTTTCTTACAATTCGAAGAGACAGTCCTCAACTCAACAATTTCCATTTGCTATGACATGCTGTTATCAACCTCAAATGGGAATTGAATCTAGACCAGTCGAGGCCCACATGGCAGAGGCTGTAGCAGATCAAATGGCAAAAACCCTTGACTTGGTAATGCAAAATCTCACTGATGCACAAGAACACATGAAGGTTCAGGTGGATAAGCACCATTCTCCTGCTCCATCCTTCTCCATCAGAGATCAGGTGTGGCTCAGCACAGATAACCTCCGCCTTCTGTGGAAGTCTAAGAAGCTCATGGAGAAATGGATCAGATCTTACCCTGTGACACACATGATTGGTCCTAATGCAGTCAAACTCCACCTGCCAAAGTCCATGCATATCCACCCAGTTGTTAATATCTCCTGGGTAAAACCATATAGGGAACAACTTTCTGGATAGTTGGTGATTTGCCCCATGCCCATGATAGTCATGGAAGATCATGAGGAGGAATATGAGGTGGACTTTATTGTCAACTCCTGATGAAAGAGACATTGATTGGAGTACTTGGTACATTGAAAGGGGTATCCAGATGACAAGCAGACATGGGAACCCACAGGACATCTCTCTCATGCTGTGGACATAATAGCAGACTTCCATTAGCTCAAACCCCAGATGCCTTGCAAGCTCTGCATGGCCTATCTCAACTTCCTCAGTCTCTTCTGGGAGTGTGTCAAGCTGACTGTAACTGACTTGTGTAACATTCCATTCAATTGTTTGGACACCAAGTTCAGTATATAAACCCTGCTCCTACTGTCCTGCCTTTCCCCATCTGCCATGTTCACCACCATTGCCATCATCTTTGCCATTGTTGCCCTCGCCATTACTCTCATGTTCTTTTGCTTCTGTACTCTTCTACTTTCCCTTACCCATTTGGGCAATGTGGGATCTGTCTGCTACTCCCTTGATCTCCACTTTTATATCATCACCTTTGCTGTCTTCTAGAATGATACCTCCACTGGGTGGGATGAGGACCCAGTTGCCACATGGAACTCACTGGGTATTGTCCCTGATCCACATCCTGTGCCCATTGTTCCTGGCATTGCAGCTTCAGCCCCTGTTGATGATGATGGCTGGCAGGTTTGGCCTGTCCCAGATGAGCTGATTGTGCAAGAGGATGATGCACACTTTGTCTGGAATAATATTACTCATCAGTGGGTTCCCACAGTGGGAGACAGTGCCCTGGGCACTATCGAGGTAGATCTGGATGGGAAGTGTCCATTGAATTCCATTCCCCCTGCCTATGAAGTCTTTGCACCCTGCCCTCATCCACTGTCTCCACCCTGTGCTTCTCCCTCTCCTGGTCCTTTCTCTGCTTTCCTCCCTGGTGTGTGCAGTGGTTGGCATCCTGTCATTCACTGCCCCTCTGGTAGTGATCTCTGTTCAGTCTATCATGCAGAGCATGATATTTAGAGTGGGGGTAGTGTTATGATTGCTCCTACTTCTACCACTTTGTTTCTCTTCTTTCCCTTACTTTTCTAACCATTCATAGAATTCCCTAAGTCTAAACCTGGTTTACCCCTTTTTCCACATCAGGCATGACTCATCAGTTAAACCTTCTTCCTATCTCGCATAGCCCCTTTAATTTTCACTCCTTCCATTTCATGGCTGTGCTTATCTTTTACTTCTGACTCATCCTGACTTCTAACCTATGGCATTAGTCACTCTTATCTACATTGCCAGATTTAGTGTACACATATACAAACAATAGCACTAGTATATAAAGGCCAAAGTTGCTGCCAGAGAACTCTAGTTTAGTTCTCTTGATCTTTTCCCTGCAAGCCAGTGTGGTTAGATCCCAAGCAAGATAAATTCAACCCCATCCTCTTTATTCTATAAAATCTTGCCTATGGCCCTTTAGTGGGTAGTGACAAGCATTACCTCCATCCTACACTTCTCCAGCTAGACGTAGTAACACGGTCCTTCACAGATAGCTTGCTCAGTCATTTCAATATCTGGAATAATTCCAACACATATCCTCCAGTGTACTTGAGCACCCAAACAGATGCAAAAAATTCAAGAGATGTACATCTGGATATATGTACTAGGTCACCCTTCAAATTGTCAGCTTCAGCATTCTTTATTTCTGTCATCACTGTGGTGCACCAAGTGATTGTTTGTGATAATGACTGGATTGGGATGTGATAACACATTGAGTCTTCATAGATATGTATGATCCTGATATTCAAGAATTAACTCATAGCACTAACAACAGCAATTGATTCATGTGGACAGAGACATGTATATTGTTACGAATGGTACATTTTACTACCAAATCATTCCTATATTGTCTACCTTATGCTTTTGTTCCCCTTCGCACCACTCTATGAGTGCCTTATGTCTAAACCTGGCTTTCCCTTTTTCTGCGCCAAGCATGACTCATGACTTATGACTCATAAGCACAGCCCTTTTAATCTCTGCTTCATGGCTATGCTTATCTCTTACTCTGACTCATCCTGACTCCCAGCCAATGGCATTATGTGCTCTTATCTACAATCACCAGATCTAGTGTAAATGTGTACAAATAAGTAGTAGTATATAAAGGCCAAAGCAGCCACCAGAGAACTCCAGTTTAGTTCTCTTGGTCTTTTCCCTGCAAAAGTCCCAAGCAAGATCGACTCGACCTCCTCACCTCCCTATCTTTTGAAAACCCTTACTCTTACCCCTTGTTCACAGCCCTTCAGTGGGTAGTAACAGAGCGTTCCCTCTCCTACACTTCCAGCTAGATCGTACATGCAGTCCTTAGGGATTGTTTGCTCAGTCATTTCATATATTGCATTGCAGGTCTAGGCTTGTGCTGTGGAATGTGGGTGGGCAGTGAATAAACCCAGCATCCACACACACCTTGCACATGCCAGTGCCTCCAGGCATGTGCACAGGCAACCATGCACTGCATCCAGAGCACATACACACCCTCAGTACATCTCCACAGAGGTTTGCTCTTGCATCAACATGTAGAGTCTGAAGCACTAACAGTGTTGGCATGGGAAAATGGAGATATGGATATGATATATATATGCAACAGTTGAGGTGCTGGCACATGTCATGTCCATTGGGAACATCAGCAAACCACTTTGGATTCTGTTGGATCTGGTAAGTCTGTCCAGTACTAGATAGCACTGGACAGACAAAGTGGTTTGCTAATGAAGTCATAAGCACTGGACCACTGCCAGACTGCTGGGCCAGCAGATTCTTTTGATTAGGTCAGGTCCAGCATTATGCACCTGCCTTTAAGTTGTATGGTTTCACTTGTTCAGCTCCATTCACTCATTAGTCCAGTCTAGTTGAGATAACCTAAGGCCTAGTTGCTT
Organism: Boletus calvinii; assembly: GCA_038093355.1. NCBI lineage: Eukaryota > Fungi > Basidiomycota > Agaricomycetes > Boletales > Boletaceae > Boletus > Boletus calvinii. The sequence goes on along the minus strand of JBBPSA010000377.1, from coordinate 6,661 downwards.
ATAGGGTTGTTTCACTCACAACCTCAAATAATGAGTCACCCCCTCAGGACATGGCATCTCTATGTGAAGTACCCCCCTGTATATGACCTGTTACTTTGACCTTATACCTCAGCAATATGTCCTTCCTATTATCATTCATTGCCTCCTCCTCTTTATCTCCTTGCCTGGAACCTTCTCCATCAGATCACAACCTGTACAACCTACTTTACTACCTATTTTCTCTGCATACACCCTCTATACCACAATCCTTGCAGATCCTATCCTTCTCCACACCATTGGGGCCCTTCCTCTTTATGAAAAAGATACCATTTCATAGAAATTAACTCATCTTTTTCATGATATCTCTTATATTCAATGTTTTCACTTTCAATCTGCTCCTCCAGACACATCTACTACCCTTAGACTCCTCCTTCACCTTGCCATTGCTCATTTACCCCAATGCATCCTCACCCTTTTTCATCTCCATGGATTCCACATCTTCATTACTATGATCCCTTCACCACTAATTTACTTCACCTTCTGGAGGATCTACCTCTCCATGACCATGGAGGAAAGGGACCACTATGTTACAGCCTCTGAAATCCCTGCTTCATCTCCACCAGCCATATTTGTTCCTCCACCCTCTAGTTTGCTTTTGGATTGCCTGTCCTCTCCTCCTCCCACCTCTGACTCTGACATTTCTAAAACTCCCACTGCTATTAAACCCCCTTCTAATTCTCCCATTAATGAAAACACTCAACAGATTGCCTGTTCTTACTGCATCGAAACTTGACCAGGTTTCCACATCTTATTTTTCCCCATCTAAAACCTTCCTGAGATGGTCCAACATTAACCTGCTTCTGCTCTAACAGAATTTTTTCATTGCCACAATCTTAGGCATTATCAGGAGGACTGTCTCACCTACACATGCCCCAACTGTCACTTATCTGCCCCTGGTTATGTTCAACATCAATGTCTTACCATACAGTGTGACTTTTGTCACAACTAGGAACATGCCAATTGATTCTGCCCTCGATGATATTGTGTGGTTTGTAATATCCATGGCCACATTAGAGGTGATTGTCTAGTTGCAAACCTTACTCCCAAGCAGGCAACATCTATCTATAAAGGTACAGCTCAATGAGGAAACCCCACTTAGAGTGCTGTGCCAACATTCTGTTTTTCTTGAGCCTAGGTCTCAAGTGTATGAAGGGGGTAATGTTATAATTCTTCTTCTTTCTGACACTGTCTTTCTCTTTATTATTCCTACCCATACTAGACACTTTCTTGGTCTCATCTTTTACAGGTATCAGTCATTCCTTCTTCTTTTTAGTCCTAACCACATTTGTCTCCTTGAACTGTATATATTCCTATCCATCTGACCCAATCCTATTGATTTTAGTTTCATCTGATCAAATAACTCTCTTCCAGTCCTCCACAGTCCATTGCTGGCACTGAGCAAAGGCCAACCTCCTTTTTCTATGAGCAACAGAGAGAAGAGGTTTTTTTTTCTTTACCACAGCCTTCAGAGAGGTCTCCTTCAGGGTGTTTCTCACTGTCTGTGGACAGACAGGAGTGGTGATGATGGAATTGATGAAATGAGTGGCCTGAACTGCATTATTGACCTTTCCAGTGAGAATTTGCTTGACAACAGCATGTTTGTTGGTAGAAGAAAGCTTAAAGGAATGGCCACTATGTGGTTTTCCCTCTCTGGAAAGATTTCCTGAAGGATCCTGGCCATAGTAGACTTCCCTATGCCAGTTTGGGAGGCAATTTGCTGGCAAGAAAGATCAAGGGAAGCAAGAGAGATAATGTTGTCTCTTTAAGCAGTAGAGAGGTATTTTATGGTGAGAATGAGGGAAAATATTTGTGACGACAGAGTTTATATATATGGTATCATAATTGATGACATAATGATGATATAATGATGATATAATGGCAACATAATATAGCCTTACCAAATGTCTGTAACCATCTTACACCATTCCAAGATTCAATATATGTAATGGATATATAGTAGCAAGCCAATATTCCAAATATAATCTAGTATAATATAAAGGCCTACTTGACAATCTGAAATCCAATCAAAATGCCCTGCATCTCTGAGCACCAAAAACTGCTTGATGCAGTAAATGTTGAATCTTCATATGCTTCTAGTGATTCTAAGTCTATGGGCAGCTCCCACTTATCTCATACATCTGCTTCATACTCTAATACAACACACTCTGGTTCCACTACTGTTCAGTCTATCTTCAGTAACAACATTCCAATGCAAGCAGTTCTTATAAACTGCTATGAATTTATTATAGCACAAGAAGATGAAGTCACTAGCAGGTTGGCATGTGTTATTTAAGCCTGAGTTCATTCTATCTGGATTCCACAGCACAAATTCAGAGTCTCAATTAAGATCTTTATTAAGATCATGGAGTTCATCCAGACTCATCCTACCTTCCACAACAATTCCAACAATTCACAGCTTTAGTCCAAATTCTGCTAGCAAAATTTCTTAATGCTACTGGAGGTTATGATAATGCAGCTCTTATAGAATATGACAGAGTGGGCAGGTGTCTCTGTAGGCACAGTCTACAACTATTACAAGTGGATAATGCTTGCTATTCAAAGTCATCATAATAGCTTCATTCACTTTAATCCAATCTGCTGGCAAAAAGATCATAAGGATAAACAAAAGGTCCAACAATATATAATATAAAAGCTTGCTTTCAGTGAAAGAGGGGATTTTTATGTATTGATGAAACACCATTCAAGCTCTTTCAAAAGCCAAGCTGGCATAGTGAAGGATTTTTTGACAGAAAATCAAACCATTCACTTTTGAACCAGGTAAGCAATTTATTATCTTATATTTTACTCCATTGTTTATCAGTGGCTAAAAGATTGAGGTCTTTTCACACAACTTGTGGATTATTAACTATGTCATTGAAGTTTCTGGAAGCCTTCATAACTCTGCAGCCTTTCAAAAGACTCAAGTTGCTTGTTTTCCTTATCAATTTTTTGGAGAAAATGAGTGACTTTGAACTGATAGTGCTTGTAGTGACCTCCAAAACTATTGTAATGCCTAACCCTGACATGGTGCACAAAGCCCACCACAAACACTCATGGGAATTTTACTTTGATTTGGTGGAAACAAACAAAGTACAAACCCTTGGCTACAAATGGACCCTTTGGTCATGTGATTTGGCCCAGTGGCTGTGGAGATATGGTCATTTCAAATCAACAATACCATTATAATAGTTTCACACCCTCCACTAGCACTAGTGGAATTTTATTCAAATCACATAATATTTGGCTATGTTTGGTCATACAAACAAAGATACATATGCAAATATCATGTCTAAGTTTGAAACAGTTCACACACTTCTTTATTCCCAACCATATCATTATGAGATCCATTTCTTCTATTTAGAAAAACACCATCCTTTTTATGCTTGATGCTGGTCAATTTGCTCACTTTATTGCTGTTACCACTGGCCTTCATGTGTCCACCATATCCAGGCTTCAGTCCAAAGGGCATTCTGAGCTTCAAAAGGCTACTGGAGGCCATTCCTTTAAGCTTTCCTCTGCCAACATGTACCATGCCATTCACCTCATCTTATCTAAAAAGGCAGAAAATGCTGTTTAAGTGACCAAGGCACTCACCAATGTCATCAATGAATCCCTCTCTGCTACCACAGTGCACCAGCACTTAAAGAAGACTGGTATGAAGGCTGTAGTCTATCAGAATTGCTAGTTCCAATTGGTGCAGAGGCAACAGCAGATAGGAGAGCCAAGTGAGGAAGAATACTCACTGTTGAGGCAGAGATACTTTTGCAAGTAAGAGGAGGAGCTATTCAAGTATAGACACTAAAGAGCTTAGTATTTCATGGTCAAAGCGACCAGGTTTATATACATCTGAAGGATGTTTATATCTATTGAAAGAATAGATGAAATGGGCAATAAGATCCCAGGAAATAAGCCCATGAGAATGAATGGTGCAAGAGCATGCAATAGTAACACCACAAAGGATCATATAACATGAGAATGGTATGATAAGGTGTGATATGACATCATAGATAACAATAGAATATGATATCATAATGGTCTGGACTGTATGAAATAAGTACAATAACATATGATGCAAGTATTGCATCATCTGCTCACAGTGATCAGTACTGATCAATATATCAGTTACATCTGTCATACTATAATGCAATAAGTGAATCATGAAGAGTGACATTGACATTTCAAGGTCAATTCTCAACACAGTCAAGTCTAAACACCCTCTTTTCTCAACTAAACATTGCAAGGCTCATTTGGACTATGCCTATGCTCATAAAGATTGGACTGTGAAGAACTGAAAGAATATACTGTAGTATGGTCTGATGAGATCAAAATCAATCACCTAGGATCAGATGGGCACAGGTGGATGTGGAAAAAGGCAGGTGAGGGACTTAGTGACAGGCTGATGCAAGGAACAGTCAAGTTTGAAGGAGGTTCTCTGATGATGTGGGGATGTATGACTTGGAAAGGGGTTGGCTATGCTGCTAAGATTGATGGTAGGATGTATGGAGACCTTTACCTTCAGATTTTAAAGAATGAGCTGCTGAATACTCTGCAGTATTATGGTCTAGATCCTTCTAACATTGTCTTTCAACAGGACAATGACCCCAAGCATATCTGTAAGAAGATTAAGAAATGGCTAGAGGAGCAGGATTTTAGAACTATGGTATGGCCTGCACAGTCTCCTGACCTTAGCCCTATTGAACACTGCTAGTGTTACCTCAAAAGGAGGCTGGCAGAGCATAAACACCCTCTTAATGGAATTCATGAATTATGAAAGAGGATTCAAGAGGAATGGGAGAAGATACCAGTTGAGGAGTGTCAGAAGTTGATTGAGAGTATGCCTAGGAGGATAGAGGCAATGATTAAGGCCAAAGAAGATTATACCAAGTACTAAGTACCCAGCCAATTCAAAGGGTGCAAAACTGTTGCAATGGTATTGTTGATTTGAAATGACCATATCTCCACAGCCACTGGGCCAAATCACATGACCAAAGGATCCATTTGTAGCCAAGGGTTTGTACTTTATTTGTTCCCACCAAAGCAAAGTGAAATTCCCATGAGTGTTTGTGGTGTGCACCACATCAGGGTTAGGCATTGCAATGGTTTTGAAGGTCATTGTATAATGTGCCACTGTGCAAGTCCTAGAATGTTTGAGCCTTGAGAAAATGGCAATATTTGGCAGGGTCTCATCAGAGTCTTACCATTGTATCAATCCTAAAAAGCTGGTGTTTTGGTTTGAAGAAAGACTTAGAGTGGTGTTTGGAGTAATTAATATCTACTAAAGATGGCCTGGGTGCTCCTCCATTAGGGCCCCAACCAAACATCTGACTCTGAATTTTCACCAGCTGCCAGTGATACAAGGCATGTTAGCAAATATATACACTTAGTCTTTTAAAGTCCAGTTGCCTGAACTGGTAAAAGACCAGCAACTGAACTGGACTGGACTGGTTGCCCTGGATTTGCCAAGTGACCAGTCTGATCTTTTCAAAATGATAAAATTCAAAAGACTGGTCTAAAACCAGTTGCATTGGAAAATACATACACATTTGGGTACCATTTATACCCACTTTCCATAATTTCCTCATAATTTTACAATTTTATCCTGGTTAATTACAAGTATATCTATGTTTTACTGACATGTAACTCAAAAACAGCAATATCTCAACATTGTGTGGACTGATTTATGCAATCTAATGTGTGATAGATAGCCAAGGGTGTCTATGTATATTAATTGTCCATGCCACCATCAAATGCAATTCCCACATTGTTACGAACGGTACAACTCACTAACCCTTTTACTACTAAAACACTGCTACACTTTTTACCTTAATGCTTTTCCTCACTTCACACTGTTCTCCGAACAACTTACGTCTAAACTTGGCTTTACTTTTCCATGCCAAGCATGACTCATCTTTCATGACTCATATGCACAGCCCCTTTAATCCCCGCTTCATAGGCTGTGCTTATCTTTCACTATGACTCACCCTGACTCCCAGCCAATGGCAGTATCCCCTCTTATCTACATCACCAGATCTAGTGTACACATGTACAAACATTGTAGTAGTATATAAAGGCCAAAGCAGCTGCCAGAGAACTCCAGTTTAGTTCTCTTGGTCTTTCTCCTGCAAAGTCCCCTCAGAATCAACTCGACCTTCTCATCGCCTCTTATATCTCTTGCCTATATCCTAGTCTTGCCTACGGCCCTTTAGTGGGTAGTGACAAGCATTCCCTCTCCTACGCTCCTCTCTAGATTGTTCACACAAGCCCTTTGGGGATTGTTTGCTCGGTCGTTTCACACATGATTCCTGCACATGGACTGGTCTTTCAAAAGACTGGTTGCAATTGGTACCTGGACTTCTTTGGACTGGTTCTAAGCAGTCTGGCTGCTGGTTGCCAGGATTTCAGACATTGCTAGGACCAGTCCTGGTCCACTTGTGCTGTTTAGGGGCCAAAAAACTGGACTTTAAAACACTAAATACACTAGGGGACACATAGTAAGATGAGGGAACTTGAAGAGGAGGCCCTGTCAAACAATAACCACTGGCAAGGCCATAACTCAAAACAACTGCTTTTCTACCAGAAATAAAATTACTCCATCAATATTCAAGCAGTTCAACTTTTGTGT
>JBBPSA010000376.1:0-10678 GCA_038093355.1 Boletus calvinii | reverse complement strand
GTGAAACCGACTCTTGGCAGACAGGACGGAGAATACTCTTACATTACCAACGGCTTGCGACATATCAAAGTTCTGGACGAACGCCAGAAGCGGGATCCATATTCGTATATCCGCTTATGTCAGCAGCCGAATCAGCAACTGCGATATGTCGACTCGTAAAACCACTGGTATGCATCATCATGATAATGCATGAGTACATCATGTCCAAGGATACATTGTACATATCCCACGTTCAACGTACAACAAACGAGCAAGGTACGTGACGAAAGCCAACAGATGTTTCACTACTTTGCCCTAGCTATAATCGAGGCGGCTCCCTAAAACCCAACAGTCAGTAATGACATGGCACAGTGACGGGAAGATATTCGCTCGCCTTTTCTCCAATGGCATACGCAGTATCGAGCAAATGCGCTGCGATGTGGAGTGGTGCAATAGACATATCCGCTACCCGTACGTTTTCCGTCCCGCTATCACATTTGTTAAAGTCGATGCCGAACAGAATTACCAACCATAGCAACTTACTAGACACGCAAATCCTGGTCAACGACACCACCGAGGGACTGTGGTCCCATCGATGCAGTGCCTGGATTCCCATCAGAGGCAGGGTAAAGAATATCACAGTAAACGACGCACCGACGGGATGCCCACAGGAATGAAGGTGGTTGCGTACGAATCCCTCAAATTGGACCTCGGTTTGGACCTCTGGACCAGGTGTACTCGGGGCAACGATGATGTTCTTGAGCGGTTCCGTCTCGGAGAGCTTGCGCACAAACTGTGTCGCTTTCGTCAAGATCTTCGTGTCTTTGTTTTACATGGTCAAGCTTTGAACGAACGTCGGAAGGAGGAAGAGTATTCACCGTACAGATTGTTCAGATAGTTTGGGTTGATAGTGGGAGGGGCCAATGGATCGGAAGATGAAATGTGCTATCAAGGCAAAGTTATACTCGGACATGCATTTGGGAGTGAAGGAACGTACCACTGAACCACGCGCGACGGGATGCTGGTGAAAGAGTTAGCGCTGGTTGAACCGGAGAAAACAGTAGGTTCACGCACAGGGAGGGATACCATCAGACTGATGTAGGACGTGTTTGCCTCTGCTTTGGAAGCGAAGACTTTGGGGATCATGATAAGCTCCATGTTACCAACCCCATCGTTGTCGAGGAACCGCCTCTGAATCTCCAGCTGTTTCCTGTGAAAGTCGTTGCTTGCGCTAGAAATTTCTCTGTCCAGCACCCTCTTTAGTTCCTCCACTTCATTTTCCGTCAAGAAGTTCGTGAGTTTGATGAAACCATATGCAGAAACTGTCGTTGCGTAGGCACCCGCCCTATTTTCACGGCTGAACAGCATAGGTAAGCAAGAAATCGTATTCGATGGGTACAGAGACTTACTATTCTTGCTGCTGCTGTGCCTTGTATACAGGATCATTTTCCAGACGGTCTATTGGTATTGAATGCCCAAGTGACTTACCGCTCACAAAGTGAAGCTCACCCAAAGTAAACACGCCTTCCTTGACAACAAAGTCGGAGGTCACAAATGGGTGCTCTTGCAGGTTCTCGCCAACGGTAGGAAGTTCGACAACCGGTGTGATGTTGAACTTGGAGAGTATCTCGGGGTTACCAATGCCACTAAACTCAAGCAGTCGAGGGGTGTTATAGGAACCTATAAAAGAAATCAACCAAGTCACCAATCTGGGCATTCGAGGCCTCATCTAACTCACCGCCACATATGATTATTTCCTTGCTGGCCATCAACTCAGCGGACGACATCGCGGTAACCGGGGACTTCCAGTCGACACCTCGCAAGCATGCTAATCCGATTGCCTTGGGGAGTTCGCCGGGATGATTGGAATCAAACAGGATCTTTGTTGCGTAAAAACCCGTCAAGACGACCACTTTTGGTTGAGGCGCTGGCGATTTTGGGTCCCGCAAATAAGCATTAGCAGCGTAGGATCGTGTTCCATCCTCCCGGTTCACTGCCGTATCAATATTAAACATGCCAGTTGAATCGCCATATCCCTGACCGTTAACATCAGTTCAGCAATCTCATAGCGGGATCGAGAGGTAGCATACAGGGGTCCTATTCGTCTTGATGCCAAATTTGAGGGTTGTCTCGATCGTCGGCTTCAACAGGTCTGTGTAAACAGTGTTGTGCGTGGAGCGCACTGGTCCCGAATGTCCACGAAACTCTGATTGTTTTTGACGCGCCACCTCGTCTTCTTCCTCTGTGATTCCGGGGAATATTTGATCTGTTCCTCGTTCGTACGCATCGTAAGACTCCGCAGCCTTAAAATAGGGGAGGAGATCTTTCCAGTCCCATCCACTACCGAACTCATTCCAGGCATCGTACTCAAGGCCGGAGGCACGCATCCTGACAAGGAAATTGATCCCACTTGAACCTCCGAGTAATCTCCCACTAAGAGTAAATGCAGAGGATCAGTACGACTAACGTTTGTAAATGAGAACACCACGTACGCAGAAGAGGGTACTTTTCGATCATGTAGATTTGGTTGGGGGACCTGAACCAAGCGTAAACAGAATCACTAGACGATGCCAGAAACATACTGTCTCATAACTCCAATCATAGTCCGGTTTTCCGACTGCCATGCCATACAGGCCTAATACAATGATATTTGAGATTGATGAAACCGCTCTGCAACAGTAATACAGACCTGGAACATCCTGGCGATGTACTCAGTCACACGTGACACCATTAAGTCGATACAGCTTACGACAAAAGCATCTTGACGATACGTGCCAGCTTCAACGACACATACATATTGGTCGGGTTCCAAGCTTTCTGCTAGCCTAAGGGAAATATTACATCACACCATCAGCAAGATCAAATATGAACAGAGCTGTCCTAACCTAGATGCGAGTGCCAATCCAGCGGTACCACCACCTGCGACAGATTTGCGCTCTAGTGCTGCATTAGTCGCGAATACTTACCGACGACGATGTACTCGAAAGAGAGTGTGATGTTGACGTCCTCGTGCTTCCCAGCGATACCTTGTTCGCCAGGATGGTGCGGTACGGAGAAAAGTGTCGACAGGCTAGACCTCTGCTGATCGATCGAATCAAGATGCCGGTTGAGGGTGCCGTCAAGATGCCAGTTAGACATGGCTGATGAATCTCGTGGAGCCTGCCCAGATTGTGATTCGAATCTCGAAAGTTCCAGGGCTCCGAAAGTAGAAGGACAAGGTGCTCGGGGGGAACTGCGCTGATAGTATTCCAACTTCGCATAGCAGTTATTTCGGCAACTGTTGCTTGACTAGATTCTATCCCTTTTCTGTCTACACTTCGCGCCTCATGTCAGGGAGACGCAAACCCCCCTCCTTTTTAGGTCTGGATAAATCTCTCACACTACGTCAGATAGGCCACAAAGAGACTGACAATTGAAAGTCAAAAAACATTTGCTGATGGATGGACTGACTTGGAATGAATGGTTAGCGCCAACTTCCAAGGTCCGAACGACTTTGCTGATCTCAGCAGAACCTTGGAATCTCTTTTACCCCCACTCGATACTCCCAGCCCAAACCCTTTAATTTCGGGAGTTGGCCAGCCTGTCAACCCTCCTGGGACGAAACACTAGAAATGATTTGATTCCGTTTGCCCCAGCTCCAGAGAGGGCCCGTCAAATCGCAAGTTACATAAAGTTGGCCATGACGCGCCTGGTGGCTTGCCAGTATAAGTGACGGTCCACAGAGGCAATCTTCATACTACTACCGACGTTGTAGCCATAGATGTGGGAGATGTCGTAGGTAACGCTTCCTGGAATCGCTCACGCTAGTTGTTCCGAGGGTCAAAAGGGCGCGGAAAAATCGGGGCGGCCGACACTGGCAGAATTGAGCTCAGCTCTGCTGAAAGTAGTCTGGTGACCAGACCGTCTATGAGACGACTGAAAGGGGTCTAGCCACAGTGCCGGGTCGGACCACCGGTGAGTGTCAATGGCCGGCAGAATGGAAAGCAGGGCGGAAACACTGATCGACCGTTCATGGCACGGAACGTGAACAGAGCGTGGCGTGGGTGAGCGTTTACTTGGAGAGCAGAAGGGGGGAGAAGATGAAGACACATTGAACATGGTCCATTATATATACGTAGACGACGACTGTACCTAACTCAGGTTCTGTGATGATACTATAAGCTACCTCGGAGCACTTCCTATCAATCACTCCTTGCCAGCCCGAGTGCACCCTACATCACTGGATGCCCATGTCAACGCCGTGTTCTATGAATGATTTTACTACATTCCAAGGATACATTGTACAAATCTCAGGTTCAACAATACAGCAGACGAGTAAGACGAATGATGAAAGCCAACAGCAACTGTTTTCATCAGTAGAACGGTTGGCTAGTACTAGTTACCGATGGAGGCCTCACTCCTTTCTCCCAGCTTTAATCAAGGCGGCTCCCTAAAACCCAACAGTCAGTGATGGCATGGCGAGGCGGCAAGATATTCGCTCACCTTTTCTCCAATGGCATACGCAGTGTCGAGTAAATGCGCAGCGAGATGGAGTGGTGCAATAGACATATCCACCACGCGTATATTTTCCGTTCCGCTATCGCGTTGGTTTCGTTCTAGTCAATGCCGAACAGAATACACGATATACAACTCACTAGACACGCAGGTCCTGGTCGACGACACCACCGAGCGACTGTGGCGCCATCGATGCAGTGCCTGGATTCCCATCAAAAATAAGGTAAAGGATGTCACGATACACTACGCACCAACTGGATGCTGAATGGAATCAAGGTTGTTGCGTACGAATTCCTCAAATTGAGCCTCGGTTTGGACCTCTGGTCCAGGTGTACTCGGCGCGACGATGATGTTCTTGAGCGGTTCCGTCTCGGAGAGCTTCCGCGCAAACTGTGTCGCTTTCGTCAAGATCTTCGTGTCTTTGTTTCACATGGTCAAGCTTTGGACGAACGTCAGAAAAAAGGACGAGTATTCACCGTATGAGTTGTTCAGATAGTTTGGGTTGATATTAGGAGGAGCCAGTGAATCGGCAGATGAAATGTGCTATCAAAGCAGGGTTATGCTCAAATCCACGATTGGGAAGGAAGGGAGCGTACTACTGAGCCACGAGCGACAGGGTGCTGGAGCAAAAGCACTGGTGAGTTAGCGCTGGTAGAACCGGAGAAAACAGTACGTCCACGTACAGGTAGGGATACCACCAAACTGATGTAGGACGTGTTTTCCTTTGGTGTGGACGCAAAGACTTTCGGCACCATGATAAGCTCCACGTCACCCACTCCTTCATTGTCGAGGAATCGCCTCTGGATTATCAGCTGTTGCTTGTAAAAGGGTCCATTTGCGTTAAGGATCTCTTTGTCCAATTCCTCTTTCAGTTCATCCACTTCGTTTGCCGTCAAGAAGTTCTTGAGTTTGATGAAACCGTATGCAGAAACCGTCGTCGCGTAGGCGCCAGTCTTTTTGTCACGGCTGGTGAACAACACCGGTCAGAGAGTATTCATAATCGACAAATACAAAAACTTACTATTCTTGCACCTGCTCTGCCTTGTATACAGGATCGTTTCGTAGGCGGTCTATTGGCATTTGGTCAGTGACTCAGCGTTTAACATCACACTGAAGCCCACCTAGAGTAAACACGTCTTCCTTAACAACAAAGTCGGAGATCACAAACGGGTGCTCTTGCAAGTTCTCGCCAACAGTGGGAAGATTGACAACCGGCGTGATGTTGAACTTGGAGAGTATCTCAGGGTTACCAATGCCACTAAGCTCGAGAAGTCGAGGGGTGTTGTAGGAACCTGTAAGTGAGACCATCCATGTCACCTATCTGGGGATTCGATGCATCATACGACTAACCGGCAGTCACAATTATTTCCTTGTTGACCGCCAAGTCAATGGGGAACACAGGGGTAACAGGGAACTTCCAGTCAACACCTCCCAGGCATGTCAATCCGATCGCCTTAGGGGATTCCCCAGAATGATTTGAATCAAATAGGATCTTTGTTGCGTAGAAACCCTTCAAGACGAATACGTTTGGTTGAGGCTTAGAAGATTTTGGATCCCGCAGATAAGCGTTAGCGGCGTAGGATCGTATTCCCTTCTCCCGGTCCACTGCCGTATCAATGTTGAACATGCCGGTTGAGTCGCCATATCCCTGACCGTTAAAATCAGTTCGGTAATCTCATAGCGGGATCGAGAGGTAGCGTACAGGGGTCCTATTCGTCTTGATGCCAAATTTGAGGGTTGTGTCAATCGTCGGCTTCAACAGTTGTGTGTAGACTGTGTTGTGCGTGGATTGTACTGGGCCGGAAGGCCCACGGAACTCTGGTTGTTTCTGACGCGCCGCCTCGTCTTCCTCCTTTGTGATTCCGGGGAATATTTGTTCTGTCCCCCACTCGTATACTTTGTAGGACTCTTCAGCCTTGAAATGGGGGAGAAGACCGTTCCAGTCCCATCCACTACCAAACTCATTCCAAGCATCGTACTCGGGGCTGGAGGCACGCATCCTGACAAGGTAATTGATGGCACTTGATCCTCCGAGTAGTCTTCCGCTAAGAACAGATTGCAGAGAATGTGTATGACCAATGCCCTGATATGAAGGAGAGTACCACGTACGCAGAAGAGGCTACCTTGCGATCATGTAGATTTGGTTGGGGGACCTGAACCAAACGTGAGCAAAATTACTAGATGCCACTAGGAACATAACATACTGTCTCATAGCTCCAATCATAGTCCGGTTGCCCGACTGACATACCAAATGCTCCTAATGCGGTTATAATTGAGACTAGTGAATCCGCTCTGCAATTATAATACAAACCTGGAACATCCTGGAGATATATTTAGTCATACGTGACGCTATTGAGACGACATAACTTACAACCAAAGCATCTTGACGATACGGGCCAGCTTCAATTACACATACATTTTTTCCAGGCTCCAAGCCTTCTGCCAGTCTAAGATAAGTGTTAATAATACCATCAGCAAGATTAAATCTGTCCTAACCTAGATGCGAGAGCTAATCCAGCAGCACCCCCGCCTGCGAACAGATCAGCGCTACTGGTAGTGCCGCGTTAGTCGTGAATGCTTACCAACGACGATGTACTCGAAAGGGAAAATGCGACCATTCGATACACCATGGCCTTTAAGGGTGGTTTCGAGGTACTCGCGCGTCTGAGCGATGCCCTGCTCAACAGGATGGTGAGGTACGGAGAAAAGCGTCGACAGGGTAGACTTCTGTCGATCGATCGAATCATGATCGCTGATGAGGAGGGTGTGATCGAGACACCAGGGAGACATGGCTGCCGAGTTTCGCTGAGTCTGTCAGAGGAGATAGCTGGGCCTTTATAATCCACAGATTGTGAAGGTCCCAGGGCTCCGCAAGTGGAACGACAAGGTGCTCAAGATCCGGACCTAGCATAACGTGCTAGGGGTATACTATCCCTTTTCTGTGTATACTTCTCCGCCTCATGTTGGGGAGACGCAAACCCCCTCCCTTGTAAGTCTGGATAAACTCTCACACTACATCAGATGGGCCACGGAGCGACAGGTGATTGGAAATCTTAAATACTCACTGACGGAGGTGGAATGGAAGCAATGATTACATCATGATGGCGCCAAAGGGACTTACCCGAACTACCGTAGGGCCGTAAAGTTACATTCGGCTGGAGGAACGACACCTGAAACTAAGTCATAGACCGAGTCGCACCCATCTGGATAAGTCCTGGACACCTGTTTCGTTGTGTTGGCCACATATGGAGGCACTTGAAACTTGGGGGTTGAAATTTGGGACAGAGCCAAACGTCCGCCTCTGAGTCTGACTTTCAACGTAGAACTTCACTGATGAACCCTGCTTGTGAGTCTTGTGACACATCCGTTTCAACTCCGCGCTGTACAGCGGCCATGATCACGGAATCTTGCTTGGGGAGGAAGCTCAGCGTTCAGTGGCATGCTTTCTGTAATCTCATGTGATCAGCTCTTCTTCCCCTGATTCAGACCGACTTACTGAGAGATGAACAAGTTGAAGCTTGGGCAGCGATACTCTTTGGAGCTCGGGCATATAGTCTTGTTATCTCTCCGTTTCGTCCGCCTGGCAACGGTCACAGTGTCGCAACCAGGGCCAAGAGCGAGAGGCTGCAGGGTTTTGATAGCCAAATCTCATGGGGTTGTATCTCGTAGTCCTTTCCGCGCAACAAGAGATCTCTCTGGCAAAATTGTTCTTGCCGTCGTGCTGACTCGGACCTGATTGAACCTGCGCGTCGAGTTAGTTATCTGTGGCTTTGCCAGTGGTACAGACCGCGAATGGTAACGAATTGTCACATTCTCACTTGGCAGCATTGCACGCGCTTCAGAGAAAGCAGAAGACAACATATATTGGACTAAATTCAGCAGCAGGCGTCGTAGTCATATTTGACCAGAAGGCCCAATAATATATAAATATATTTTCGCTACATACGTTCCTAATGTTTCCCTCTCCGTTTGCTGGGAGTCTTTTGACGATTGGTAGCAGTGGTCTTTGCCTCCGCTTTCGGTGCGACGGCCGGTGGTGTAACGGGTGGCTTCTCAACTGCCTTTGGTTTCGCTTTCGACTGGTCTTGGGCCGTTGGTTTGTGGAGGAAGTTGATGAGGAACGTTGCCACGCTTCCGCTCGCGACATACATTAGCCACTTGGGTACCCGGATGAGGTAACTGTAGATTGATGCCAAAGCCAGTGCGAAGTAATCGAGGACCCATTCTCTGTTACACAAATCAGCCTGAGAAGATGCATCTGTTGGGAGTCGTGCCAACCTGTCTCCCCCTGGGCCATACACGGATACCCAAGGCTCTTTGTGACGCCACGCTTCTTCCTTGAGAAATTGGTACAACACCTCAGCACTGAGTCGAATCTGGCCAGCTTTATAGAATCGGAGGGTCTTTCCTCGATCCTTCAGTACAACAAGTGTGGGTGGGCTAAGAGAATGAGTGGTTGAGCAATGCAGTAGAGCGATGAGACACGCAGAAACGTACGACCACACCGCCCATTTGGTGGTAATTACAGTGACATCCAGGTAGTCAACCCTTCCAAATCGAACATGCTTCAAGTCGCCTTTCTCCAGGGTATAGTTATACGCTGCATCAAAAGACTCGTCCACAAATTTAGAGATCCCTTCAGGCTGCCCCGCGGTAGTAGTTCTATAACAACGTTCTCGACGTCGGCCAAATTGGGTGCAGAAACTGACTTACATTATGATGAACCATACCCGTTCACCCTCCTCCTCTGGTGTCATTTCCTCATTTACAATGAGATCTGCATAGTTGGAGTCTGTGATAAGAGGGATTCGCTCGTCCCAGACCACGGGGGGTGTTCCAGTGAAGTTGAGACCAATGGCAGAAGAAAGTGCAGAAAGAGGACCGCCAGTTACTAGATTGTCGAGGAACGACGGTTTGGGTGGTGTTGTTCCACGCTTTTCAACTGTTTCGGTGGACTGGGCAGCCTGGGACTGAGCATTGGCAGGTAAAGTCGGCACAGGCTGTCCAGGAGTCCACCCCGCAGAGAGGTACTGCGCGTTGGCAAGTCCGGCGACGACGAACAGGCTCGATATCAGAGCTAGTGGCTTCATGGGCGCTGTGACGAGGACCAAAAAAGTGTGTGTAGACGTGGTCAAGTTCGGTGCCTTGACACGCTGTGCTACCCGCGATGTAGATGACTACAATATTGCAGTTCACTCAAGAACAGCCACCTTCATCAGCATCGCCCACAGCGACCAGGCCATATTATATCTTCAGCACTTGCCACTCGAAAGCCAAGTTCAAAAGTGCTGTTAGAGATGCCCACAGGCATGTTTGGCCGGCCGGCCTGGTCATATTACCTTTGGTTTCTGCCCCTCCTAACCCACCGGGCTTGGGCAGTACCTACCGACGGTGAGTATCTCTACAAGTACAGCAGGTCGAGACACTCATGTCGCGTCCGACTATAGTTCCTTCAGCCGCCTCGTTCTACGTCTCAAGTCTTCCTGGTCTACACCAAGACCCGACACACCCGCTACATATATACGCTGGACACATCCTCTCCGACCCAAATCCCTCCACGAGTAACCTCGACGTGCTTGCGCACCTGTTTTTCGTGATGGTGAAGGCGCGGCGAGCAGCTGATAAAGAGAGACTCATGTTCTGGTTCAACGTGAGTTTGTGCAGCCCCAATGTGCTACCACCGATATGAATTGTCTCGCGACTAGGGCGGGCCTGGGTGCTCGTCCTTTGATGGGCTCATGATGGAGGTGGGTCCGTGGAGGATAGATGGCCAAGGCGGCTTGAAAACTGTCGAGGGAGGTTGGGAAGAGTACACCACTATGGTCTACGGTGCGGAACCCCATCTTCTGTTTCACTCGCGTCTCACAATCGAACAGTCGATCAACCCGCGGGGACGGGATTATCATATGTTAGCACAAACCACTACGTACATACACTAGAAGAGGTATGGTTTCTTCTTGGCCTCTTGTTCTCGCAGTTGCCGACAGTTCTTGACAGGCCACAGACCACGTAATTCAGTTTCTCCGCACTTTTTATCAAGTCTTTCCGGAATATTTGTCGGTGGATGTCAGTCTCTCTCTCTTGTATCGTTTTCAGGCATTCACGACTGGCAGACCTACCTTGGCGGCGAGAGCTTTGCAGGACAATATATCCCTTACTTTGGTATGATTATATCAAAATCAATATTTCAGGAGCTAACATGCAC
>JBBPSA010000375.1:0-10678 GCA_038093355.1 Boletus calvinii | reverse complement strand
ATAAGGTCCGATCCACTTTTCCGTTAATTTCTTTGATTTGCGTGGGAGTTGGAGGTTGTTTGTGCTTAGCCATACTTGGTCACCAGGGGAGTACTGTGGTGTGTCTGATTGGTATTTGTCCGCTTGGGCCTTTATTTGTTCCTGAGTGGAAATTAGATTACATTTGACAGTTTCCAGGATTTCTATGATTTGGTCTGCTATGGCCTCTGCCATGGCTGCTTTGCAGGGTCTGGATTCAATGCCCATACAGGGTATGTAGGAGCAGGTTACGTCAAAGGGGGACTTCTGGGTAGCTAATTGTTTCTTGGAGTTGTAGGAGAATTGGGCGAGGGAAAGCCAGTCTGCCCATTCTTCCTGTTTTTCTAACGTAAAAAGTTGTAAATACTGCTGAAGGTCTCTGTTCATTCATTCTGTTTGCCTGTCCATCTGAGGGTGGTAAGCAGTAGATAACTTAGGGGTGATCCCCAATTTTTTACATAAGTCTGTCATTACTGTGGATGTGAACTGGGGGCCATGATTGGACGTGATTGATTGGGGAAGTCTGTGTACCTTCCATATGTGTGATAGATATAGCCAGACAGTGTCTAGTGCAGAAATGGTCTTCTGACAAGGGATGAATTCAACTTCTTTGGAGAACCTGTCCATCACCACAAGGATAGAGTCGCAGCTGTTTGAGAGTGGGAGATCTGTGGTAAAATCTGTGAAGATGTCCTGCCACAGTCCTTCCAGGACACCTAGGGGCAGTAATTTTCCTGCTGGGGCAGTGTTGGTTCCCTTGGAGCATGCACAGCGATCACACCTTGCAATGTAGTTGCAGACATATGTAGTCATTCCTGGCCAAAAGTAAGATTGTTCCAGGAGTTCCTGGGTCTTTTCCTAGCCTGGATGTCCTGCCAGGGAAGTGTTATGGTGTAGCTGCACTACTTCCATTCATAGTTCATCATCATCAGGCACAAATATCTTCCTGTTTTGGAGCAGTATGCTGTCACGCTCTTTATAATTCTTGTAAGATTCTGCCAGGTTGTGTGCATTGGTGTGAATCCAAATGCGTTCCTGGATATGTTCTGCTTCGTCAGCTATCCATACAGAAGTTGCCTGGATTTGGTGGGCAGGGATTATGAGAATTCCTTTGTTATCGTCTTCGATTCCCTCCATGTGGTCTTCTCATCTGGATAGAGCATCAGCTTTCGCCATTGAGGCCCCAGGTTTATGGACCCATTTGAAGTTGAAGCGTGACAACCACTGTGCCCATCTGGCTTGGCAATGGTTGAGGTCCTGCCGTTTCATAAACCATTGTAGGTTTGTGTGATTGTTTCAGATTTTGAACTCAAATTTAGCCCCTTCGAGATAGTGGCACCATACCTCTGTGGATCATATGATGCTGAGGAGTTCTTTATTGGCAATAGAGTAATTCCATTCTTCTGGAGATATAGAGTGGGAGTTGTATGCGACAGGATGCCATTTGTCCTCTTTCAGGATAGATAGGACTGTGCCTGTGGCAAAATCTGATGTGTCTGTCTCTAGCCGAAATTGGGCATCATTATCTGGGAATGCGAGGATTGGGGCCATGATGAATGCTTGTTTGAGGTTTTGGAAGGCTTCTTGTTGTGAAGCTTCCCATATAAATGGGTAGTCCTTTTTGATAAGATCCGTGAGTGGACGAGCAAGCTTGGCATAGTCCTGAATAAAGCGGTGGTAGAAGTTGGCTAGTTCTAGGAAGCTCCTGACACCCCTTACATTCTTAGGGCTTGGCCAGTCTAGAATTGCGGCAACTTTGGATTGATCCATCTTTATGCTGTCTGTTGAATGAGTGCCCTAGTGCAGCCTTCAACTACTCTTATTAGCATACTGTAGTGTAGTATACCTTATATGGTAATACATCTATACATATAAGATTTGAACTCAGCTATCTGAGTTCTAATACTTCTTGTCCTTTAACCACTACCATTGCCCTAAGAGCTTACCACCCAACCACTTGATAAGTGTCAGTCATTCCTAGCCTGGACAATACTAGGCTCTGTGTTCAACACCATCTACCCCCACTATCATTCCTAAGAACTCCACTTCTGTGGCATGGAAGGTACATTTTTTGGGTTTAACAAAGAGGTCATTTTCCTCAAGCCAGCGGAGTACTTCTAGGACTATTTTGTCATGTTCTGCTTGATTGTCAGTTTTGGTGAATATCATGAGGTTGTCAATGTACACTACTACCACATCGTCCATGTCAGCAAAAATCTCATTCATCATTGTTTGGAACATGGCAGAGGAGTTGCAGAGGTCAAAGTACATTATCAGGGGTTCATAAGCTCCCCTGAAATGTACAAACACCGCTTTGGATTCATCGCCTTCTTTGATGTGGACATTGTTGTATTCCCACCATAAATCCATTTTTGTAAATAGTTTAGCTCCTTTGAGCTTGTCCACCAGTTGGGAGATTAGGGGAAGCAGATAATTGTTTTTCACCGTGTGCTTGTTCAGGTACCTATAGTCCTGTACCATGCATTTATGGCCATTTTTTTTTGGTACAAAGAAGACTGGCAAGGTTTGGTCTGATTTCGAGGGGCGGATGTAGCCTTTCCTCATTTGGTTGTCAATGAATGTGGATACTTCTTCTTGTTCCGTAACTGAGAGGGGAATGATTCACCCTTTCTTTGGCATGAAGGAGTCTTTTAGGTTGATGGCGTGATCCCAGGGTTTTCGGAGTGGCATTTGTTTTGATTCCCCTTTTGAGAATACCTTGAGAAAGGGGTGGTATTTGATTGGGACTAGTTCTTCTGCGGTTTTCTTGGTGTTGTGGGGTTTTTCCAGAGCTGCTCGTATGTAATAGGCAGTCCATGCGTGGTCTTGTTCTTCTTGTTCTATTTGTGTGGCAAAGGTGTTTCTTTTTTGCATCCTTTGACATGTCTTGGGGCATCAGTTCATGTGGATCTAACTGGTTTCCCAGTTAATCTCAGGGTTGTGGTGCTTCAGCCATGTGAAGCCTAGTATCATCTTGTTTCTGCCTAAGTCGGTAATCTCTGCTGTCACTGCTTTCTTATGTCCTTGAAAGAGGATAGTAATATCCGTGCAGTGCGTAATTTGCCCTGTGGAGTTTTTAGTTCCATTTACATTATACACGGAGATGGGGTGCCAGAGTGGCCTTGTAGGGAGGTCTGCTTTCTGTATCCATCTTCAGTTGACAAAGGTGACATTAGTGCCGCTGTTTAGAAGGGCTTTGCTTGGGATGGAAGAGCAGAGTTTTTCATGACTAATGATTATGTCAAGAAGTATTTCTTTATTGGAGTTTATGGTTCTGGTGAAAAATATTCTCAGGGACTGGGGGTAAATCGAAATTAAGTATCGGTTTATTGCTCCAACCACACTTCATTTCAAATGAAGTTGCTGATTGGCTGAAGTAAAATACATGTGCATCATTCTAAATATCTCCTGATTTTTCCACTTTCAGAATATCAAACTTATTTACAGAGGCAACCTGAACACCCGATTTGTTCAGTTCGATTTTCCTTTTAAAGACTTGGTGTCTTTTAAGTCAAAGAAGTACACCTTCATTTGGTCATACGATATTCCTCTTACAGCTACAAAAGGGTCCTTCTCCTTTTGTTCTGACGGTTGTGCCATCTCAGCAGTGCGGACATTCCTTTTGCAGTTCCAGCTATGCCCTCCTCCTAGGAATTTGCAGTCTGCACATTGCTTTTTTGGCTCTTTGCATTCCCTGGCAAAATGCCCCAGTTTCTGACAATTGAAACATTTCTGGTTACCCCCTCTCTGAGTGGCATCTATGGTGGTTTCCCGAGTTCACCATTCTGTGGGGTCTGAGGATCTGTTTCTGCAGAGCATTTCAAATGCTTCCATACCCCTTCCTACGTCTCTGATGGCAGTGCACATGGAGTTCATGTCTTTGGCCCAGCAACGTTGTCGGAAAACTTCTTTGATAATTACTTTAGAGGTGTTTTGTTCTAGCAAGAATACTCCAAAGGTTTCATTAATTCTTGCTTGAGCAAATAGGGCTCTCCATTTGGCTAGGAAGTCGTCTACAGGGATCCTTCCTTGTTTGTAGTTAGTGATCTGCTGTTTTGCCCAGTCTTGTTGTAGCACTAGGTGAAATAGGCCTTCTATTTCTGCTGCGAAGGTGAACCAGCTGTTGCCAAATCGGGAACGGCCTTGCTCTAACCAAGCAAGTTCAGTTTTGGAAAATAACTTCCCTTTTGTCCCTTCAGCCAGGAGAGAATAGTGTAGGCCCTCATTTTGGCGTTTGGAATGGGGTCTTCCATGGGGTTGTCTTCATCTTCCATCATGAAGTGCTGTGGGTTGCAGTCTAGCCATGCTTTGGCTTTCATCCACCATTCTTTGAACTTAGCTTTGGATCTGTCATAGGGTCCAGGGTCAGCAAAGATCTCTACTTTGGCAGAGGCAGTGCTTTTTCCACTTGAGTGAGAAGATCTTCCTAATCTGGCCCATTGTTTCCCAACTAGACCCATTAGTTCCCTAGTGCAGTCATTGGCTTCTTATGCCCTTTCTGCCACTTCCCTTAGTGCAGTATTGGCTCTTGTGAGGGCTTCTGCAAGGGCAGTTCTTTGAGCTTCTAATGTGTTTAACCTTTCTGAGTGTGCTGCCGCCAAGTTGGAAGCCTGTCTCAATTGTTTGGTCACTTCTTCCATCGACAGTTCTTTGACTTCGTCTGCTATTATGATTTATTTAGTATGGGTATGTATGAGGGCAGTGAAGATGGAAGAGTGGTTGTAGGTAGGGTCTTTCTATGTAGTTGTTGCTGTTGTGCCTTTGCCTGTCAGCATGTGCTAAGTACTTTCTATGAGGACATGGGATGGGAGTGTAGAAAGGGGTAGGGGTACGGTAATGGTCTCTTCCGTCTGGATACCTATGGAAGTAGTCGTCTAGCCTAAAGTGGACTTCATTCCTTACTACCGTGGGTAGTTGTTTGATTGCTAAGAATGGTGGAAAGTCGGGTGGGATGAAATCTGAGATCCAGTCATTTGGATCTTCAAGGCTGGGAGTTGAGATGGTGAGGTCAGGAGATTCTCTTAGCTCCTCCTTTATTTCTGTTATACCATGGTTGATCACTTTCAACAGGCCAAGATCTGGCTCCCGTTCTTCTTCTTTCACCTGTCTGGGCTCCGCTCTGTGTTCTGAAATAACAGTTGAGTACCTGTCTAAATCTGCCAAAGCAGGCACTTGTCCTCCGTAAGTATCAAGTGACTGTATTCACCGTAGGATATGAGGGTTAGCCTTACTTGCTATTCCTTTGAATGGGGAAGTGAGCAGCGATAGAGGGTGAGGGCGCTGGCCAGAGACTGTTTGTCGGTGGCAAGGGGAGAGTTTAGTTCTAATGAAACGACCAAGCAAACAATCCCTAGGGACTGCGTGTACAATCTAGCTAAGGGGGGCGTAGGAGAGGAAACGCCTTATCACTACCCACTAAAGGGCCATAGAGAAGGATTTAAGAAGTAAAGATAAGGAGATTAAGGGATGAGGCGACAAGGAGGTCAAGTCGATCTTGCTTGGGACTTTTTCAGGGGAAAGACCAAGAGAACTAAACTGGAGTTCTCTGGCGGCTGCTTTGGCCTTTATATACTACTACTATTGTTTGTACATGTTTACACTAGATCTGGCGATATAGATAAGAGCGCATAATGCCATTGGCTGGGCGTTAGGATGAGTCAGAGTAAGAGATAAGCACAGCCAGGAAGTGGAAATTAAAAGGGGCTGTGTTTATGAGTCATGGGTCATGCTTGGGGTGGAAAAGGGAAGCCAAGTTTAGACATAAGGCACTCAGAGAGTGGCGCAAAGGGGGGGTAAAAGTGTACAATAGAAAGTGTAGGGATGGTTTGGTAGTAAAATGTACCATTCATAACAGTTACTGTCTAAGCAATGTCAGGGCAAGTACCCAGCATAAGATATAGTAGAGAGTCAATCACTGTCTGAAATTGTGTCTGAAGTTCTGGGTTGACAGGAGCTATACTAGTAGAAGGTTTGTACCCTTCAGATAGTGATGTATGAGCTGATTTTGCATTAATCATTCCACAACACTCTAGTACTTTCTTAAGGTATTTGCACTGATCTATAGCTAATTGGCAATCATCTCAATGAATTTTCATTTGGAGGAATTCAGTAGTTTTCCTAAGATCATGGCATTCCCACTTTTTCATAAAAGCAGCCTTGATTTTTTCAACTAAAGCTTTTAAGGCGCCACAGAATTGGGCATCATCTATGTATATAATGGCCAGGATGATTTCTTTTCCCATTTGATATAGGAAGAGGCCAGTGTTTGTCTTAAATCACTTGAAATCCAATTCTTCCATAGATTCATTTAGCACTTTCCACCAGGCTAATCCTGCCTGTTTGAGACTGTAGAGTGCACATAGTAGTCTGAGGACTTTGCCTCTATAGTGAGGAGGGTGGAATCCTTCAGGAAATTCCATATAGATCTTCTTGTCTAGTTTGCCATATACAGTGGCTCAAATAAGTGTCCCAATGTTGAGCCATTTTGATAAATCAGGTAAAATGCTTGCAGCATGAATGAAAGTACTTGCTCTTGGCATTCAGGAACCACTTTGGTCATGTGATTTAGTTGCTATGGGAGTGAGGTACAAGCATTTCAAAATGATGTGTCATTGGGACACTTATTTGACCCTATATTTCATAATTATTATCTCATATATAACATAAGCATTTGACAGCTATTGATGGTTGCTATGTTACCAAGCTGTGCAATTATGTAAATGATATAATCCTAAGCAATATAAATACCCTGTGTCCCACTTCAATTAACCTCACCACACTATAAAGTCCATTCTCATCTCTATTAGAGCCAATATCCTTGTTCTCTCTGAATCTGATCTCTCTGCTAGACAGATTGCATTCCAGACTGGTCTAGGAAAGTCCACTGTGGCCAGAGTCATCAAGAAGATCCTCCCAGAAAAGGAGAATGTTAAGTTGGGATGTCCTTTCAAGCTTTTTTCTCTTGACAAGAGCAGAATTGTCTCTAGTATTACCACTGGAAAGGCTGACAATTCTGTCCAAGCCACCCATCTCATCAACTCTGTCCTGTCCTCTTCTATCTCTGCCTAAACTGTTTGCAATGTTCTCAAGGCTGCTTGCTGTGGTTAAGAAAAAAATATTTTGTCTACCAAGCATAGAAAGAAAAGGCTGGGCTTTGCTTTCAAGTACAAGAACTGGACTGTGGAGGACTGGACAAAAGTGATTTAATCAGATGAGACAAAAATCAACAGGATTGGGTCAGATGGAAGGATGTATGAGTGGAAAGGGGCAGGTGAGCATTTACAAGACAAGAAGGTCCAGAGAACAGTGAAGTTTGAAGAAGGTTTTCTAATGGTTTGGGGATGCATGGGCTGGAATGCAGTGGGGATACTTGCAGAGGTAGAGGGGAGGGTGGATGCTGAGCAATATGTATTCATTCTAGAGGACAATCTACTTCCCAGCATGAAGAATTCTGGAATTTCTAAGGAAAGCATCATCTTTCAATAGGATAATGACCCTAAACACTTCTCCAAAAGAGCTCAAAACTGGTTCAAATCTCAAGAGATTAGGCCCCTTAACTGGCCAGCAGTCACCAGACCTCAGCCCTATTGAGCACCTGTGGGAACATCTCAAGAAAAGACTCAATAGCTATGAAAGACCAGCAAGAGGAGTTTGGGAGCTCTGGGAGAGAATTGAGGCAGAATGGGGGAAGATAGAGGTTGAGGTGTGTCAGAAACTAATTGAGATTATGCCTAGAAGACTTGAGGCAGTGATACAAGCAAAGGGAGGGCATACAAAGTACTAAAATGCATAATGTAATCTGGGGTCAAATAAGTGTCCCAATGACACATCATTTTGAAATGCTTGTACCTCACTCCCATGGCAACCAAATCACATGACCAATGTAGTTCCTGAATGTCAAGAGCAAGTACTTTCATTCATGCTGCAAGCATTTTACCTGATTTATTATTACTCTGCTATAATTTTCCAATCTCTTCAAAATGGCTCAACATTGGGACACTTATTTGAGCCACTGTAAATAGGCAGATCTAACATCTAGACCAGATATATGCCAGTTTTCTAGTGTGGCTAAGGTGAGCATGCATTACACTGTTTCAAAGCACACAACTGGACTGAATATTTAATCAAAGTCTAGTCCTTCAGTCTGAGAGAAACCTTTTGCAACTAGGCATGCATGTTTTTGACTGTCAGATTTGACATCAAAGACCCAATGATTTTTAATAACCTTGCAGTTAGTGGGTCAATCTACTATATATTTCATAGACTTTATGCTTTTTGAGCATGTCTAGCTCCTTCCTACAAGCCTCAAATCATAATTTTTGTTCTGATTCAGGCAGATGGAGTATATTGTGGTAGGACCATTTGTAATGTGGTTTAGAGTTTTTGTTTAGGGGTATGGCCTTCATGCAAAGGAATGAAACCAATACATCTTCTCCTTCCTGGACTAGTCTTTCAATATCATCCTTAGAGGGTGTGGGAGAAGGAGGCATAGCTTCAGAAACTGGTTGATCTACTGGCTCAGAAGGCTGTCCCCTACCAGTGAGCTTTTTTCAGCAGCTTTCTTTCTTCATTTATTGTATTTGTTTAATGGGTTGTTCCCACTCACCATAGATATTGCCAGGCCATAAGAGTGGGCAGTGGATTTGTTCAGAACCCCTTGGCAAGGCTGGTGGCACATCTAATAGTGGTGTACACCTTGGTGGTATAGCTAGAGGAGGAGGTGGAGGAGCAGAAGAGGGTTCTCTCTCTGGTTCAGGTTCAAAATTTGGCAAAGGTGCTTGCTTAGAAATTTTAATCTTTGTGTGGGTGCGAGAGGAGTCAAGAAAGTCATTCAAGTCATTATTTGATGCAGGAGTCTCCTTTAGAGGGTGCTGATGGAGATGACTAGGTTTGTCACTTATAAGCTTATGTGGCCAAGCCCCTGAACAGTGAGGGAATAGATTCTCATCAAAAATCACATAAGCTGATGTATATAAGGAATTATTAGAGTGCATAAATATTAAATTGCACTCATTTCCTGGTGCAATTCCAAGATAGATCATTAATTGGGACTTAGAATCTAGCTTGTCATGATGAGTCTCTGCAGGCAAATGTACATAAGCACCGCATCCAAATACATGGAGATGAGAGATGATAGATGGCTTTTTATATAAAAGCTCATAGGGTGTTTTCCAACTAAGTCCTTGTTTGGGTGTGTGGTTGTAGATGTGTGCTGCATGTGAGATTGCAAATTCCCAATAAGAATCAGGAAGGCAAGTGTGAAAATGTGTTATGAATGGTATGGTTCACTATCCTTTCTACTACCAAAGTATTGCTACACTTTTTACCTTAACACCCTTCCTCACTTCGCACCGTCCTCTGAACACCCTACATCTAAACTTGGCTTCTTTTTTCCACGCCAAGCATGACTCATCTCTCATGACTCATATAGCACAGCCCTTTTAATCTCTGCTTCAAGGCTGTGCTTATCTATTAATATGACTCACTCTGACTCCTAGCCAATAGCATTATGTGCTCTTATCTACATCGCTAGATCTAGTGTAAACATGTACAAATATTGTAGTAGTATATAAAGGCCAAAGTAGCCACCAGAGAACTCCAGTTTAGTTCTCTTGGTCTTTCCCCTGCAAAGTCCCTTCAGAATCAGCTTGACCTTCTCACTACCCCTTCATCTATCCTCCTCTAACCTTGCCTACGGCCCTTCAGTGGGTAGTGACAAGTGCCTCCTTTCCTACACTCCCCATTAGATCATCCACGCAAGCCCTTAGGAGATTGTTTGCTCAGTCGTTTCATTAGAACTAAACTACCTTCGCCACTGATAATGATCTCTGGCCAGAAACGTCCTCACCCTCACTCGCTGCTCAAATCCCAAACAGAACAAGTAAGGCTAACCCTCACACCTCATGGTGAACGCACTCGCTTGATACCCACGGAGGATAAGTGCCTACTTTAGTGGATTTAGACAGGTACTCAGCTGTCGCTTCAGAGCCTGGAGCGGAGATAAGACAGATGAAAGAAGAAGAAAAAGAGCCAAGCCCAGGCCTATTAAACACCATCGACTAGGGCATAGCCAAGGTAAAGGCGGAGCTAAGGAAATCTTCCAACCTCACTGTATCAACTCCTAGCCTTGAAGACCCAAACAACTGGATCTCCAATTTCATCCCTCCCAATTTTCCTCACTTCTTAGCCATCGAACAGTTACCCACAGTAGTACAGAATGGGGTCCACTTTAGATTAGACGATTACTTCCATAGGTACCCAGATGGAAGAAATCGCTATCGCACCCCTACTCCCTTTCTCGCCCCTATCCCACACCCTCATAAAAAGTACTTAGCACGCACTGACTGCCAAAGACACAACCAAGATCCTTATGTAGATGAGGAAAGACCCTACCTACACCCTCTGGCACACCTCCTTCACCTATGTACTTACCCATACTAAATAAACAATGGCTGATCATCAGGACAATGAAAGCGAGATTGAGGAAATGACCATGGAACAAATAAGTGCCGCCCTTCATGCAGCTTCCAACATGGCAGCAGTGCACTCTCAAAGAATAACAGCACTAGAGGAGCAAAGAAACACCCTACTAGAAGCACTAACCAGAGCCAACACCGCACTGTTAGAAGCAACAGAAAGGGCCTCAGAAGCCGATGCATGG
>JBBPSA010000374.1:0-10679 GCA_038093355.1 Boletus calvinii | reverse complement strand
TAGGTCTCGGTAAATTGGGCTTTGTTTGCCGTTCTTCACTTCACGTCTTCAGTGGAACTGCCAGCACCAGTGGTCGTTACGACCTGGGGCATCGACTGCGGCATTTCCGAGTCCGAGATATGATGAATGTCCACTTTCATAAAGTGGATGTGTCAAGTGGGTAAACAGGTATGCCAAATTGTACGAAATGGTCTATCCTGAAAAGCCAAACTTCTACCTTTTCCTCGCCTTGGTCATCTTTCTACTGAGAGCCTGCCTCTCCTTCTGGAATCGAGTTCGTTTTGTCTGATGAACCTCGCCTTCCCCATCCTCCATATCGTCCCGCACTCTCGTCCTAGACCGAGACAACGCACCGGCTTTCTTACCCTTTTGCCGAAGTTCTTCATAGCCGTCCCCTATTCCGCCCACCTTTGTCCTCCCCACAGAACGTAACACATCTTCAAATTCATCTTCCAAACCGCGACCACGGCGCCGCCCATGGCTGGAACCCGTCCCGCCCAGTGCAAGGTCTTCTTCATCCCGTTGCCGCCTTCGCGCGTCTTTCTTTTTCATCATCAACCGCGTAAAGTTATCCTCCTCGAACTCGGTCATCCGTTGGATCTCGCGTGCACGATCCGAGGCAAGGGTAGGCATCGCGCCAAGGCCAGTGGTAGACTCGATGTGCGGCCGCGACGGATCTTGGTGAAGAAGCGAGGAGAGCGTTTTGGGAATGGGTTGACGTTTGGAACGTTTATCACCAGCGTTTTCTGTGTAGGGCATCGGAGCCAGTCTGGGCGGCTTGTAAACGCCATCGCGGTGTGCCTCTTGCTCATCCTCCCCGTCCGACGCTGCGTCTGAGGCTTGGTCATTGTCGACCAGATTTTGAGGGTTGGGTCGGAAAGCCAAGGGGTCTGGTGTGAATGACAGCACTATCAGTCGGCATTGGACGAGAACGAGCGAGTATGACTCACCTTCGGCAACATTTTTTGAGGCATCATCCGCGATGCGAACGAGTTTCTCGATCTGATACCTGATTCTGCTTTCAAGGACTTTTATTTTTTCAAGCACGATACGGCCTTCGATCATCGAATCCACTAGGTCACCCACATCTGCGCCGCGTGGGTCGCGTTCGGCGGTGCTGAAAGGAAGGGATGGTGGGGTCCGGTTTTCCAGCGTGCCGCCTGCTGCACGTCGTGCGACCAGGAGAACGAGCGAGTGAAGGTAAAACAACATGAGGTGGTGTTTGAGAGACAAGAGCGATATGCCGTCTCTGGTATCCAGGTCGTCCGTGGAGGACTGCCTGCGAGAGGTTTGTGAGGTTCCGCCCGCACACGGGTGTTTGACTGCCTACTTTTCTTTCAAAGAGTGGATGAGTTCTCTGGTGGAGGCCATACTCGCACTCATTTCATCCAAGACAGCGGTGATGTTTTGTGGATCAGCCATGGTGGTAGACATAGTAGTGGAGGGATAGGTGTACACTGTACACTACTCCCAGGAACACAAATATTTTTCGCTCACTCCCGCACGACGATCTAGTGGAGACAGCCTAGTCAGCGACCGTTCGTTCGACTTTTGAGTGCAAGTAGAAAAAATCAGTTAACGGTTTTCTAGGCCGCCGCTCGATCGAGCGTAGTGCATGGCATCAAATATATCAGAGCCCAGTGCGTTTCATCTCGCGAACTTGAAAATGACGAGTCGTGGTACTCACGTTCAATGACAGGGACAAGAAAAGAAAACCTGTCACCTGTGACGTGGGTTTTATACGGGTGATGGTTCCGTTCTCGGTCTTATTTCAGGCAATTCCTCATGGCGATGCATATCATTGCCCCTCCTCGAGTCAGGTTTCCAATATCGTCCTCTCCACGCGGCAGTTCGCTCCCGGGCGCAAGCTCCCTCGCTTGCGGCCCTTTTTCACTGGGTTGGCTCAAGCCATCATGAACAGACCCCTCCCCGCACCTCCAAAGCGGTATGATCTCGTCGAGAGTTTCGATGCGCTGGCCCTCGCCGGCAAAAAACCCACTGGGAAGAAGCTCTCAGATATGCCTGGACCTATCGGGCAACTAGACCATCAGAGCACTTTTGTCGGTGGTTTCAGTACGGAGCTGCTCGCGTTGAATGCTGCACTCGACAGCCATCGTCGCCCACCTCTTGTGCCACCCCTACCAGCTGCTAATCGGGATTCCAGAACAGTCGCGCCGCCAGAGATGAAAGCACCACCAATACCGCCTTTGAAACAAATATCCATGCCTATACAGATGCCCGTCCCTCAGCGTGGAAAGCAATCCTTGACCATGCAGTACGCCCTCAAGTCTCTGAGGCCCGATACTCCAACGAAACCCGCTCTTGCCCCGCCTTTTGTTACTGTTCCTCCGCGGCCGCATTCAGATTCAATTGTGTCACCCAAAGTGGCGAAACCGCCCCAGTCTGCTGTGGCCGGTTCCTCTCAACCAACCGTCAACGTAACCCCGAACAGACCGCGTGCTGTTTCTGTCCCTCTTTCTCCTGCAACGTCTTCTCCAGGAAGAAACACGACACAATGTAGTGGTATGACCAAGGCCGGAAAGCAGTGTTCAAGACAAGTCAGGCTTCCTGCAACGCATTCCCAACTAGATCCTACGCCTGTGTTGTATTGTCATCAACATAAAGAAGTTATGATCACCGCCCAAACCGGTTTCTATGTCCGAAAAGCCGGAAGTGCGGAGAGATTTGTCGAATTCAGTCGTATGCGAACTTTGAACGTCAAGGAGGGACACGGTCGTCTGATTTCGTTTCGCAGATTATATACCTAAATACCTGCAAGTGGATACCCAATTGGCACTGAGAGTGGAAATGGAAAAAGCAACGTCGTCCGCCGATGTCCCTGGTTATATCTATACGTTTGAGATACGAGGTAACGTCGTTTTCTGTCATTGCGCCACGAACCCGCGCATGGATGATGTTTTACTTTGCAGATCCCAAACGGCCAGACGTGATACAGCTTAAAGTCGGCCGTGCCGTTAACCTCGTCAAGAGGCTCGATCAATGGGACAAGCAATGCGGTTCCAAGGTACAAATTCCGCGCGGGTGGTGGCCTGGCACTGTCGAAGACGACGATGGAACAGGCGGGAGCCTGCTCAAGGGCAACATCAAAGCCGGCGATCCCGGTCCTTTCTGCCATCGCGTCGAACGACTCGTCCACATCGAGCTGACAGACTTGTCCTTGCATGCACCTTACCTAAATCCTGGCTGGCCCAGTAACGTTCCTGAGCCATCATCCGGTGCGGGCGGCACAAGTCCCCCCAGGAAGACCGCCACAAAGGAGACCACGTGTCTCGATTGTGAGTGTGGTCCAGTGTGTTATTTCACCACTAATATCACCTCTACTTAGGCGGCGCGGTCCACAGGGAGATTTTTGCTTTCCCGCGCCCAGAAAAGGGGCGGTATACGGGGAAGGAATGGGACCTGATTGTCAAACCTGTCATCGAGAAGTGGGGGAGGTTCGTCAAGGAATATTACACTTGATAGGCCTGCTGGACAATCGATTGGTGAATTTGGAAGGTTCCATGGGTGGTGACTAGCTATGACTAGTCGGGCACGAGAGTGCTCGTCCATGGGGGGGTTTCAGTAATCCTTCCAATATCACGACTCTGATCTTGACAACTGTGAATATCATGAATGTAACAATGTACAATGTTCGTGGAAGACGATAGTAATATATGACACCTAGACTGGGTCAAAAGTCGTCATCATCATCGATGTCCCGTCTCCGTTGATACTGGCGCCCCCGTCAGCGGCCAAATGGCATCAACGACATCTCCCACCCACCTTTATCGTCGTCTTTTTCGTGCTCGTCTTGTTTTGCGCCTCTTCCATCTACACGCGTGCCGTGAGCGAAGCCAGTAAGAGACGAGGGACAGGGAGGGGTGGGATGGAGTCATGCCACCGCCCCGCTCGTGCTTACCTGCTCCAAGAGCTCGATGAGCTGCTCTTCGCTCACCTTGCCACGCAGCTGGCCAGACTGAGCCATCCGGACGAGGATGCCTTCGATCTGCCGCGATCGCTCGGGACTCACGAGTGCGATGCGGGAGACTGCGGTTGTGTGCGGGCGTCAGCGTCGTCATGACATCGGTTATTGCGACG
Source organism: Boletus calvinii (assembly GCA_038093355.1). Taxonomy (NCBI): domain Eukaryota; kingdom Fungi; phylum Basidiomycota; class Agaricomycetes; order Boletales; family Boletaceae; genus Boletus; species Boletus calvinii. The sequence continues at coordinate 6,581 of JBBPSA010000374.1, read as the reverse complement.
AGGAACGTTTGGCCAGAGGATAAACCAATGAATCGACCATGTCCATCGAGAGGTGTCAGGTTTGCTTGGAGACTAAACGAGGAGTACTTACGCCGCTCGCGTGCAGCGGTGTCCAGCACGGTAGCCATCATATCTCTACGCATGGATTCCTCCGCCTCTCTTCGAGCCTGTTCCTCTTCATTGGGTTGACCAGCCTGGGGCTGCAAACCTTGAGGGAGTTGTGCAACGCCTTCCATCGTTTTCGACTAGTGAGCGTGATGTGTGAGCGTTGATTATTAGGGCGTGATGGTAAACCCCAATACTAGTCTACTACATTCTACGAGAGTCTACACTAATCTACCAAACAATGACAACGGAGTGGTGAAGGTGATGTATCCTTACGTCTATGATTCGCTATCCCAACCTTGCTCTCTCCGAACCCGACCACCATTCCAACGTGGCGAGCGACTAGATCCAAAGTCTGATCGTCTGTGGAATGATCGCTCATGGGTGTCTTGGCGAGGCGAGCGTCGGTACTGTCTGAACCCATCGTCAGGTAGATCATCTCCCCCTTGCGTATCTCGACGTGGCGAACGTCGTGCTTGTCCGAATGCATGATTAGTTCGGCTATCCTCTCCATGCCATGACGATCTGCGTGACGGGCTTCGAGGAGACGAAGACCCTTGGGATCCACCCCACCCCAACTCATTGCTACCCGTGTTCACCCCATCCAGGCCGTGTATACCGAGATTACGTGCAGTCTTGGGGCTGAGTGGTGGTGTCCCAGCCTCATCTGCCCATCCAAGCACATCCCGAGCGTACTTGTTTGCTTCGTTGACGTATTGCTGCTTCGATCGGAACATCTGCCTGGTATACTGCGCGTTGAAACCAAGCCATGCACTATACGCCTGAATTTGCAGGGTCCTGTCAAGCCCCGAGCGAGGTAACGAGGGGAGTTGCAATTCTGGGTGGGGTTGAATCGGAAGGGCACGCATGTCGGGCGTTTTAAGGAATCCGGACTCGTGAGGCGTGAGGATAATTACGCCCTTTCCGGGTCGACCAGCACGAGCTGTACGGCCAAGGCGGTGGATGTATTGCTCGCTAGAGGAGGGGAGGCCAACTTGCACGACGAGTGTCACTCTGTCAACATCGTTCAGTTGAGAGTAACCACAAGTGTAACTGCAACCGACCCCGGGAAGTCCATGCCTCGCGCAGTGACATCAGATGTCACCAATATCCCGCTCCTTGCCCTTTTGAAATCTTGAGCCACAGCTAGCCGCCTATTTTGAGTCATCCTGCTATGTATCTCATAGACGGGGGGTAATGTTCCGTAGCCCACATCCTCAAGCAGTTTAGCAGTGGCAGATGTGCCCCACGCAGTCGTGCAAAAGACCATCGACTTTGAGCTGTTTCCGTGTTCGGTGGCATCATCTCGAAGGACGGCAAGAATAGCTTTCATAGTATCGCTGATCGGTACGGTGACGCATGTCTGAGGGACTAAGTAAGGAAAGTTCAGAGAAAAATGCAAGAGGTCAGAATGCTACGCATTACCGTGTTCGTGAGTGTTGACTTCATCCTCCGCTAAAGTGGATACGAACTTGTGGTCAGGGGTCAAGTAGAGCGCGGCTATCTGTACTCGAGTACAAAAATATCAGTCCTGCTTTGTAGATACAAAGGAGAAATGCTTGACCTCTTTTACATCCCGGCTCAAGGTTGCCGAATAGAGCATGCATTGTCTGGGATTTTGGTTGCGGTCTGGGAGGTACTTGAATATGGAGTTCAGAGTGTCCTTGAATCCCACGTCCAATAGGCGATCAGCCTCATCCAGCACGATGGTCTGAATGGAGTTCAGCTTTTCAGCCAAATTAGTGGACCCCAGAAGGTCGAGGAGCCGACCCGGTGTTGCAACAAGGATGTCACAACGACGCGTAGCTAGCCTTTGTTTTTGCATGCCGATACTTTTTGCAAGGGTGTATGAGTAAAGTTTATAATGCATGAACGCAATAGGGTACCTGGTACCACCGATGAGAGCTTGCACCCGGAAGGGATGGTTTTTCACGAGGGTGTTGGCTTCCTTTTGAATCTGAAGACATATGAGTGAAGATTCAATGGTTGGACGCGGGGCTTGATACAGACCTGCATCGCTAGCTCTCGCGTCGGTGATAACACAAGGATGGAGACAGATCCCCCGCGAGAAGCAGGTTTTTTGGCGAGTTGCTCGATGGCGGGCAACAGAAAAGCCATCGTTTTACCTGTGGTCAATGTTTGCACCTGCGGTTAAACAGGTGGGCGTGTCACGTACCCGTTCCAGTTTTTGCCTGGACGAGGAGGTCTGCACCAGAAAGCCCAAGCTAATGTAAAACAGTCAGCAATGACAAGAGTCTGTTGAGACTGCATACCTCGAGTGTTGCATCTGCAGGTATGGGTGAGCATTGTTTACTGCGCGAAAGGATAAACATACATACCTTGGACGTCGCTCATGTACCTAGGACGCTGTTAGTACAGCGACAGTTACCGGCCGAATAACGACGAGTGGAACATGCGTACTCGTGTGGAATTGCCGTCTTGGACCTGTCTGATATGGGCGCATCAGCGAACCGCATTGACGAAAAATGCGCCCGGTTGGTGCTCTGGTCGACTTGAGGCTCATACACGGACGCGTCGGGCGTCGACTTCAAGACGGCGGCTGCGCTGGGTGCACGTGACAGCGCTGTCGCGCGGAATGTCCTGGCGTGTGCATGGACAGGCGACGAGCGGGGCCAGCGGACGAGCAGACGAGCGAACATAACATCGAAATTCGGAAAAAAAAAAATAGATAAATTAAATGAGTGCGCCACCAAGCACAAATAGGAGCAAATATAGGAAAGGGCGGACGAAGTTGGCCTCGTGCGTCGCGGTTAAAGGTTTTGACCTCGTCTCGCATCTTGCCCTTGTCCTCATCGTCCGCCGCATCTACCACAGCTACACCGCACAATGTCTTCAACAAGACTTCTCGGCCATCCGTCCCTCCCAGCGCCCGTCGTCCACGCAGGTTTCTCTACACATCAGTCAAAGTCCCATGTCTTGGCAGGCGTACAGGACGCGTACTGGAGCGACGACGACGCAGTAAGTCACTCGCAGGCGCCCCTTCGTACCGCGCGCAATCATCTCAGTCCCCCCGATCATCATAGGATGACGCCGAGTGTCCCCTTTGTCTCGAAGAGATGGATATTTCAGACCTCAATTTCAAACCATGTGTCTGTGGATACCAGGCATGATTCATTCCGTAACCTTTATGAAGCCCGCGTCGTGACTTCTCCACCAGATCTGCCGCTTCTGTTGGCATCACATTAAGCAGAACCTTAACGGTCGTTGCCCCGCTTGTCGAAGGGAGTACACTGACGAAACTGTCCAATTCAAGGCTATCGCAAAGGAGGAGTACGTTTCTCTTACATCGACCTCCCCCTCTTGATTCGCTCATCGTCGCGTGCACATTCAGTCACAAGCGCCTTACACAGCAGAAGAAGCAACGCGAGCGCGAACGTAAAGAGCTCGAGGCCTTGGGCCGGCGCCACCTCGCTAATGTGCGCGTGGTTCAACGCAGCGTTGTGTATGTAGTTGGGATCGGTCCTCGATTCGCCAAAGAGGAGGTAGGCAGATCATTCATTTGGCTAAACCCCGCACTTGGCCAACAACTTTTTAGCTTATTCCTACGCTGCGTTCGAATGACTACTTTGGTCAGTATGGCAAGATATCCAAGATCTTACTGGTCAAGCGTACCTCGTCAGGCGGTGGCACCCCCGTTCTTGGGCTCTATATCACATACCATCGCCGCGAGGATGCAGCCCGCTGTATCTCTACTGTTGATGGTTCCCCTTCCCCAGGGGGAGGTCGCGAAGTCATGCGTGCGAGTTATGGAACGACAAAATACTGCATGGCATTTCTCCGCGGAATTAGTTGCACAGATCACACCTGCATGAACCTGCATGAATGGGGAGACGAGAAAGATTGCTTCACAAAGGAAGACCTTACTACTCTGTGGGTTTCACTCTTCAATTGGTCCCGGTTGTTATTTATGTGTCTTCTTAGCAAGCATACGATCAAGGATACGGAAAGCATCTCGCGCACCGCCAAGGAAGTCGATGGTAAGGCAATTTGATAAGTTGCGCACATGGTCTAATATGGTTCGCAGGAGGTTTGCCGCGTGCCGCGGCATGGGGTTGTAAGACAACACAACTTCCATCGACCACTTCTACGCAGTCTTCCATTCTAGTCACTCAACGGCCAAATAGACGAGGTGGTCAGCGTCAGTCCCGCAATGTCGGCGCCGCTACTGACGCAAAGCCATCGAGTCGTTCGCATCACGATCGGAAGTGTGGATCTATCGCAGGGAGCACAAAAACACCGTCCGTCACATCGTCCTCACGCCCTCCGACGCCAGCTGCTACTACATTACCTCAGCGACCTGCCACTCCACTGGAAGTCAAGTCATTGCGTACCAAAGAATCGGGTGTCCCGCAACCATCTATCTCCCCTGCTCCCTCTTTGGCGGTGGAGTCCGAACCAGCGTCGGACTCTCAGGATGTCTCCCCAGTTCGTCCACAATCAACTGAATCCGAGCAATCCACTCCATCTGTTCCCCGTGGCACGCCAGACGTGCCTCCTGGTCTCTCTGGACCCCCTGGCCTACCTCCACCTTCTCGCAAGGTGGACTCTCTCGCTCCCCCAGGAATTCATCCCTCGCACTCTACCTATCAAATATCGACTGCTGCCCAAGCTCTTCTTGACGATGTGAAGTCTCGACGTGAGAATGCACCTTCCGTCTCAAGCGTCAGCATCTTTCCAGATCTTGATCGTACGCTTAGGATGGTATCAGGAGAAGACAACGAATTTGGCGGTTTCAGTTTCAACTTGGATCCAAAACTTGCTGGAGAAGACCTTAACGCGGATATTGCACTCCCTGATCTCGATGCAGAAGCCAACACACCTATGACAGGAGGATTCATGGACGTGTTCCCCGCCCTGCGCGTGACACAGCCACCAGCGCAAGTACATCACCCACGAGCGTTCATGACACCACCTGGTCTTACATATCCCCACAATCCCAACCGGTCGATGTTTGATCCTCTTTCCCTGCGCGGTACACCCGTTGAACGTCAGTCGGCGGGAGGGTCTAGCTATGTCGGCTCCTTTAATCCGTTTGGGGAGGTCAGTGACGATCCAATCGTACCGCCTCAAACAGTTTCGTCTGCTTCCAGGAAGTCTCCATTTGCTGATGAAGAAAGGAAAGTGTCAAGGTTTGGTTTCGCGCGAGGTCGCCAGGGATCCACTGCTGCGTCATCCCCTGTCAACCCCGCCTCCCCGCTGAGCGCAAGTGATAGCCACCACTCTTTCTTCTCCAACGAGACTACATCATCAGCCCAACCTCACTGGAATTTATCCTCCCATATCGAACCTGGGTATACGACTTCATCATTGGCGCAGCATGCCCCACCCCATTCGCAATTACAACCGCAGCAGCAGCAGCATGCGCGCTTCCAGCCTTTTGACCATAACATCGTTAGCGAGGCGCAGCTTCGCGAGTTTATCCAGTCCAGTCGTGAACGAGCCAGTGTAATGCCCAACGGCCCCCCTGGTAGGAGACTTCTCTTCGTATGAGGTGTCACTGCCAACGTTGACGATTTCTTCTTTTGTACCTCTATCTTTACAATTTTACCTAATGTTTCATTTTCTTGTTTGACTTTTTTCCCGATTTCTCTCCCTGCTAAGGTATAGATCAGCAACAACATTATCCATATGCACAGAACCAGCCATTCAACGATCCAGCAATCATGTCTGCCCGATTTGCGTCACCCATCCTCCCTTCAGCGGTTCCCACGAACCCCAACGCGGCCTATCCCCCGGTCCCCACTGCTGTCGATATAAACCATGTACCACCACACATTGCCATTGGGCCGCCTCCTGGATTGGGTTATCCTCAGGGTATTCCCATTAATCACACTGGAAACAACAACGGTGCTGAACCGCAGGTGGACCTCTTGAAAGCTCCACCGCCCCTTGTTAATGGTGAGTGTCTTTCCTTTGTCTAGGGGAGGGAGTCCCAGGTCAGAGTACCGAGTGCCGTGCTTTCAGTGCGGAAATATTATCAACGGCCATGACTGTTGCATGAATGCGTCGCTCTTGATCCCCTTCCCTCTTTGCTCGTCATCCGCTTGTCGTGGCGCCATGAATTCGTGAAGCTGCAGGAGACGTATTAGTATTTATTTGTGATGATGACGCCGACCATTCATGATCCCTTCCAAACTTATATCTAAATCTATCGTTACTTATACGTCCCATCTACTCCTTCATGCTCACTATCCTGATCCCTCCCCCGCTTTCGTTCCTGATCGTCTGGTATGATGATACTGACGAGTCTTTCTTTGCTACGTTCGCTTTCTTCACGCGCTCCTAGCCCCGGCTTCTCTTCCGCCCTCCCCTTCTCTTCCGCCCTCCCCATTGCCTACCCTATCCTCCGCAGAATTTCCAGCGCTCGGTACGATAACCGACAATTCCATGACCGCGGCGACCCCTTCCGAGGTGCAGATGTCGGCTGTCGACGTATCAAACCCGGAAGGTGCTAG
>JBBPSA010000373.1:0-10683 GCA_038093355.1 Boletus calvinii | reverse complement strand
AGGTATGGTCCATTTCCTCCCTCGTCGACCCACCCCTCACACGCTGTCCCGACGCTGGTCCCCACGCACGCACAGACCTTTATTCTCAACCTCTCTGCGCCATTCATCCCCCAATTCTTTCATTCCCAGCTGAAGGAAGTCCTCTCCTACACGGACATCGTCATCGGGAACGAATCCGAAGCTGAAGCATACGCCAAATCCGTTCTCGGATCCGACACGACCGACATCGCCGAGATCGCCAAGGCCATTGCGGTGTACCCCAAGTCCAACACCCGACCTCGCGTCGTGGTGATCACTCAAGGCCCTGGATCGACGATCGTCGTCAATGGGGCAGATCCAGCCAAGGTGCACCCTGTAACGCCGATCGCGAGCGAGTTGATCGTGGATACGAACGGGGCAGGGGATGCGTTCGCAGGTGGGTTCTTGGGTGCATACGTTGCTGGGAAGAGCCTCGACGAATCTGTCGAGGTGGGGCACAAGTTGGGGGCCATGTGTGTGCAGCTGGTACGTTCTGCGCCGAGCCTAGCATGGGACCGAGACTAATGCGATTCTTTTCTTTGCGTGCGAACAGGTTGGTCCCCAGTTCAAGTGGCCCAAGGTTCAGGTTCTCTGATCTTTTGGTGAATTTGCATGACCTGTGTCTATACCATTTACCCTCGCTCTCAACAGCGAGATATTCGTGTATCTTTACCTGGATGTCGTCACATCAAAAGCTCTCCACAGCATGTAGCACTTAGACTGTCAACTACCCCCATCGAATGCGAATTGTGATATCAATTAGTTCAGCCAGATCGATATGCCTGAAGAGGGGTCTACGAAGATTCTACGGCATTCAACAAAACCGTCGCGTCCACGCGCGGAGGGTGCAAGTAAAGTAGTGCAAACGTCCAACCAAAAATGTGACCGAAGAAAACTATGAGCGTGCTATGTCAATATAATACCATATGTAGAGTACACGTTTACGAAGGGGGTGGAGAAGCGAGAGACTCCTGTCTCAGAATCTGGAGCATTAGATCAAGTACCGTAGGCGTCATGTTTGGCGTACTGACCTGCGTCAATAGCTCGGCTAGCGCGACACGGTCAACGGGGAGACAAGAACGACGAACGAAAAGACCGACCTGGGTTCAACATGGGTTCACCGTCCTCTGTGAGTATTTGTTCCATGTCAAGGGGACGCTCCAGATGCGCGGAATGAGGAGGTGAATAAGGATGACCTCGGCTGGGAGAAAGAAGATTTCGAACGATGGTCGTTTCACTATCGGTATCGTTCACGTCCTCATTTGGTGGTTCGCATGAACTGGGTGAAGAAATATGTTGGCCGCAGTTGGCGGATGGCTCTGGTATTCTTGGCATTTGACCGTCTGTGGAATACTCTCCATCTATCGTATGAACATTGCATTGACAGATATTTTAGTGACGTGTAAAATCAGACTCACTGTCAGCATTGCTCGCAGGAGGCGAAACGAGCGAAGGATCAATCACGGCGGTCTCGGCATCACCAATCTCGGAGGGGTCTTCCATTCCAGCATGGTCCAACGAGGGATCGACGGCCAACACGGGACTACTTTTACGCGATGACGATGATTCGCCATTGCTTGAAGAATTCATATCGCTTGATACTGGTTGATGTGCCACGGCGTCAGGAGGGGCGTGCATGACGGTATCAGGACGATAATATGGTGGTGGTGCGTTATAATAGGGATGGGCGTAACCGGGATGAATCATATGGGGTGGTTGTGAACCATCGCCACCCCAAGGAGAAGCAGGTTGCCAGCTGGCTTGATGCAGCCGAGCATCGGACGTAGGAAGACCAATGGCATGAGGATAGTGGCCATCGACCATCACGCCTGGTGGAGGGATCATGACTGTGAAGGCTGGCATCAATGCGTCGCGTCAGAACACGCATATACTCACCGCCTGTAAATGTGTGTTGACGGTAATAACTTTGTGGGCCGCCTGGAGGAACCGTGGATGGGGGAAGGGAAGTGGGTACGGCGGGATTCTCCTTTGATGAGGGTGTTCTACTGCGGCTCTTTGATCGCGAACCAGAGGAATGAGGATCCTCATCACCCATCGACATACTCCTGTCTGCCCCATCTGTAGGCTCGATCACGACCCCATTATGTCTGACAGACGAGTTGATGAAGCGAGTTACAAAGGCGAGATGCATGCACTGACCTCGACTTTTGATGTCTCCGAAGCGCGTCGGTCTGAAACGTTGTCAGCTGGATGCACGCTGCAAAAAGAAGCAGCAGAGACGAACACGAGTGAACCTGGCGTCACACTGGGGACAAGCACTGTGGAGGGTGTGTGTATGCGTGCCCCTATAATCAGCAGGACACGTACAATCCGGGCACAGAGTGAAGTTTGGTCGTGCGCTGGTGTCTCTTGAGATCCGCTTCTCGGGCGAACTGTTTGTTGCAACCGTTGATCCTGCACGGCCATACGGTGGAGTCTGAGGGCTTCTTTGGGGAGGGTTTGTCCTGGTGTTGGGTTTTTTTCTTGTGGGTGTCCTTCTTCTGGTCGGGCTGCAGACACGATGTGGCGATCCGATTGAGCAACGCGTGTGGTTGATTTAACGGGAGACCGGCATGCTACGAACAATGGGTGATACGCACTGTCTGCTTTGATTGTCGGACCATCTCTTTTTTACGCGGACTCGCTCAGGGATCTCACGACGGATAATTCTTCAAGGTCGTCCGCCCCGATGCTATGCTTTCGCGGTGGCTTCGGAAACGGTGGCTGACGATCCCAGGCGGTGATTTATGGCGTGGTTGGCAGCTGCTGTGGCTGGCTACTCTCCTCCCTCCAATTCACGTATATACATGCACAAATAGATCGCGTAATCAACCCCTTACGACCACTTCCTCCACCTCTCCGTCATCACACGCGACCACCTTCTCCTCCACCGACGTGGTGCGCTCATCGGTGGATATGGGGCCATCAAAGTAGCCGGCCAACCTCGTCCCGTCTGGTGCAATACCACAATGGCTACCAAAGCGCATCAGATCATTCCAGGTATCCGAAATGTCCCTTACTCGACTATTTGCTTCCAATATGTTTCAAACTCAAATTCGAACTCGTAATCACCCCCGAAATCAGCGTCGAGCTGAGACCGGGGAACGAACTCAAAGAGGTCCGGGTTAAAACGCATCTGCCACAACTGAGTAATTCCTCAATAGCACGTCAAATGTTATCCCAACCTTGTCCCTGGTTACGGGATCCAGAAAAGGGGAAATCCCTTTGTAAAAAAAGCTCAAGAGGAGCGGAAGATTCGTGACGATAGCACGTCCCAGTGTTTCGACGTAATGTTGCTGAAGGATTGTAAGTACCTGTCAAACGCGGTGAGTCATGCCATAACCAAAGGGAGGTCGAACACTTACCTTGCTTGCTACAGATATGGAAGGATTAGTTCGCAGGGTAGTCGTTTTGTAATCGACAATGATAACAAGAGACTCTTGACCCTGTGGCATCATGTCCTTGGCGCGCTCTCTGTCGTCGACGTGTCACGACTAGCGCCACTACTTGTCGGTTCCACTTACAGCCACCACACCAGATGTCTCAGCTGACGAGGGCTGGTTTCGGTATTTTCCCTTCCCGGGCGCATATAGATAATGGGACGTCCATCTTTGTCGAAACCTGTAAGGAGGCTGTATCACGTATCAGTTCGGCGCCGCGCAACGTATCGAAAATAAGCACATTTTACCGGTCTCGCACTCTATCTTGACCTGTAATGGATATGGTATGTCCTTTGATGAGTAATAATGATGTGTCACCCTTGCTCACTTCGTCCGGCGGAATGAGCTCAGGCTTGTATTCCCGCCTCCATTCTAGGGTTGATTTGACTCTCCTCTCTGCATCATGCATTTTCCATTTGGCAGCACGCATATACCGGGGGATGGTATCGAGTTTCTGCAGCCATCGAAGTTCCCATTTGTGATACGAATCCGAAGCGGGTAAAAGTAGAGAGTGGGCGTACTTTAAAAGAAACCCCGGCCGCAGCAGATAACGCGATATGATGAGCACTGAGTTCGATCAACATGACCATGCGGCTAAATACCATACCTCCCGAAGTGCTTCTATCTGTGCAGCCTGTTCTTCGGAGTACGTGTGAATGGGCCGAATCACTGTTCCCGGCTCCGGCGCCGTGAGCACAGCGGTGGTGGGTGGCATTGAGCCTCTAGGTGGGGGTATGGTGGAAGAGAAAAGAGCAGAGAATGACGAGATGCTACTATAAAGGATGTCCAAAGCGATCGAGACTATCATCGTCGCGGAGTTTGATTTCTCACCTATTCTCTAACTCGTCCAGCCATGCATTTGATGTACACCGTGGATGCCAATGGAAACAGGGTATACACCCTCAAGGTGCGTGTGTTCGTTGACCGTGCGGAACCACGTCGGTTCATGGCTCCACAGAAAATGACCGACGAGGGCAGGATCACCAAGTCTGCACATCCAGGTACGTCCGTGGCTTGGACTTTTTTTTGTAGCTTTGCTTCAAAGGTCTCTGTGCAGCTCGTTTCTCCCCAGACGACAAGTTTTCTCGCCACCGTGTCACTATCAAAAAGCGTTATGGAGTTCTGCCCACCCAACTTCCTTCCAAGCCCATGTAATGATGCGGGCAACCTAGTGCCAGTGAAGCCTTGCTGTAGTTTTATAATTTTCGATTCAATCCGGCTTACTTTGGTCGAGGAAGGGCTGTGGATGCGACCTCAATCTTTGCGGGTGGGAACATATCATCCCCGCTGTAATCTTGCTCTCCAGTAGGCAGATAAAGAGTCGAATGGCGTTTGTCGTTCCCAGGTCCCACTGCTTTCCTAGTAATCGCGCTTTGGATTCGGGAAAATATTAATGTTGATGAGAAACCTGTCTAATACATGGAGAGGAAGTTGCCCTATGGATGTAAGGCTTTTTGCGTGCTTACCTGAGTAGATATTATGTAAATAAATCCAACTTGCGAAAATTACCGGATGACCCGGCCGGGTCTAGATCACTTTCCTCGTGTCTTTGCTTGTGCCCTTGATTTCGAACCAGCAGGCAGTTCGATCGAGTCGTGGACGATCACTGCCAGTGGTGTATTGACTCGTAGCGGACTCGAACCCTGACTCCAGTCTGACTCACTGCAAAGTCACCACGTGGCTCTGCTGGGGGATCAAAATCCCCGACCGTGTGTAACGGCCGCATGCAGACAAATGTGGGAGCGCCGCGTTGTTGCGATGCGAGAATGTGGGAGTATGACGGACCGGGAACCGTCGGAAGCGTTTTCGCGGTACACAGTGTCGTCATCAACCCATTTCAATTTTCAAACGATGAAAATATTCATGGACGCCGCAAGGTAGCATTGGACTCGACGGCAGCACATCTGTTCACGGCGCATTGGTGGCCTCGAGTGAATTCTTGCACCAGGGGATGAAGCAGCCTAGGTTCTGCTGACAAGCTTTGCGGAATCAGTCACCCCAAGGAGGTTGTTGGTACTTTGAACCGGTGAGTCGCGGGGACAAGTTGAAATGCCTGCTCGTAATTCGTAAGTATCTATGTGCCGGCGACTCGGACGAGAAGAAGAAATTTGTAAGCAAGCGAATTCTATCGGGGAAACCTTTATATAACTCGCGATGGACCTGACACCTGGGATCAGTATCTCCACCCCCTCGCACGCTCTGCCAACATGGACGAGGGGATAACGTCCTCAGGCTCTATACCCACTGCCAACCATACCCAACACATTGAAGTCCTCGAGGTTGACGCTGTTTCCCATGTCGACATCAAAAAGGCGGAGGACACCTTCAACGAACTCGCGCGCCAGCTCTCCAGACACTCGGTCCGCGTAGAACAATCCAAACAGACCTCGCGAACTGCCACTATATACAGCGGTGACTTGGAAAAGGGTGATGAAGCTGACAGACCCTTTGACCTTCGCGAATATCTCACGTCTTCGAACGATGCTAACCAAGCGGCCGGAATCAAGCACAAACATGTCGGTGTCACCTGGGAGGATCTTGAGGTCAAGGTCATCGGCGGAGCTGATCACAAGGCGAGCGAGACCCCTTGCTGCTCGATTTGTTCCTTACTTTAGTGTCCCTACACAGATTTACATAAACACCTTTGGAGGTGGGTCTACAGATCGGGAACTCCAATGACTTCATTAACCTGACACCTTGTCTCATAGATTCCGTCATCAACTTCTTCCTTGCCCCCTTCCTTTGGTTATGGGGCTACATCATGCGTTTACTTCCTCACCGACAACCGCCCACAAGAACCATTTTGCATAAGTATGTCGTTATTATAACGTTGATCATCGCGTAACCTTAATCGTACGTAAGATCATCTGGTGTCCTCAAGCCAGGCGAAATGTGTCTTGTTTTGGGTTGCCCTGGCGCCGGCTGCTCTACCTTTCTTAAAACTATCGCTAATCAGCGGGGTGAATATGCTGACGTCGGGGGCGACGTTCGGTATGCCGGCATCGATGCCACGGAAATGGCGAGGTATTATAAGGGAGAAGTCGCATATAATCAAGAAGGTATACCGCTTATCTCCGAAGTTGTGTTTCTCGAGTCTGATCACATAACCAGGTGATATCCATATATCTACATTGACGGTTGCTCAGACGCTGGAATTCGCACTCTCGACGAAGACTCCTGGGCCAAATGGTCGTCTCCCAGGCGTGTCCAGGAAAGAGTTTGGAACCATGGTTCAGGATGCCCTCCTAAAAATGCTCAACATTTCCCACACCCATCAAACTCTTGTTGGGGATGAATTCGTCCGCGGCGTGTCGGGTGGCGAGCGGAAACGCGTTAGTATTGCGGAGATGATGGCCACTCGTGCCCGTGTTCAGTGCTGGGATAACTCGACTCGCGGCCTCGACGCGTCCACCGCATTGGATTTCGTCAAGAGTCTGCGTATCATGACTGACATACTTGGTCAGACGACCTTTGTTAGCTTGTACGTTCGAGAACGTCGGATTTTGGTGTTTGTTAACCACTGATTTCAGGTATCAAGCTGGCGAAAGCATCTATGAATTATTTGATAAGGTCATTGTATTGGACGAGGGCCGTCAGGTATACTTTGGACCTGCCTTGGAAGCTCGTGCGTACTTCGAGAACCTGGGCTATCGTCCCCTTCCCCGTCAAAGCACACCAGATTATCTCACTGGGTGCACGGATCCCAATGAACGTCAATTCGCCGATGGTCGCTCAGATCGTGACACACCTTCTTCCCCTAAAGGTCTTGAAAATGCCTTTTATGGCTCAGCCACTCACAGCGAGCTCCAGCATTCTCTTGGAGAGTTCAGTCTCCGTATGGAGACTGAGAAAAAGGACCAAGAAGTGTTCCGTGCTGCCGTGCTCGATGACAAAAAGCGCGGTGTCTCGCGGAAGAGTCCCTATACGCTCGGGTTCGCTGGTCAAGTGAAGGCACTCACGATTCGGCAATTCCGTGTCCGTCTTCAGAATAAGTTCCAATTGACGACGAGTTTTGCAACGGATATAGTTAGTCCCCCTGTTAAAACGGGAACTGATATTGATTCTCTCTCTAGATACTGGCTTTGCTCATTGGCGCTGCCTTTATAAACTTGCCTCACACAGCTGAAGGAGGATTTACGCGTGGCAGTGTCATTTTTATTGGATTGTTGACTATTTGCTTCGAAGCGTTCGCCGAAGTACGTTTCCCTCCATTGGTCGTGTTCTTAAAATGCCGACTGGTTTATCAACTTTATCCAGATGCCCATGATGATGTTGGGACGGCCAATAGCAGACAAGCAGATTGGCTATGGCTTTTACCGGCCCGCTGCCTTGGTGCTTGCTAACTTCTTCGCGGATATACCCTTCTCAGCCGTTCAAGTATTCATTTTCAACATGATTGTGTATTTCATGCCAGACCTGTGGGTTATCCCTGAATCCCGCTTCTGTCTTGCCTCATGTTGCACTTAGGGCCCGCTCGGCTGGCGGATTCTTCACCTTTCACTTGTTCATTTACCTGGCCTTTCTCGCCATGCAAGGTTTCTTCCGCACCTTTGGATTGCTATGCATCAACTTCGATAGCGCGTTCCGTCTTGCTACGATCTTCCTCCCGAACATGATTCAATATACGGGATATATCATACCCACATTCCAGATGAAACGATGGCTGTTTTGGATTGTACGTTTTGTTTTGTTCCTTGCGAAGTTTTCTCACTTGCGAATAGAGCTACCTGAATCCCCTGTCTTATGCATGGGCTGGAGCCATGGAGAACGAATTTATGCGCACGTCATTGACCTGTGATGGCTCGTATGTCGTTCCCAGAAATGGGCCCGGAATGACCAAATACCCGTTCGTGATTTCACTCCTTGGTGATCAGCAGAGACTGACTTATCATGATAGCGATACTTTGGGTCCTAATCAGGTTTGCACCCTCTTTGGTGCACAGCCAGGGAGTGACGTTGTCATCGGCAACGACTATTTGGAGGCCGGATATGGCATCACTGCCGCAGACATTTGGCGCCTCAATCTGGTTGTGATCATTGCTTTCTTAATCTTCTTTTTATTCGCGCAAGTGATTGTGATCGAATACTTCTCGGTGAGCCTGTTCAGATGAATTCTATCTATGGGGTGCTAAAATCGCAACGATTTATAGCCCAAATTGTTTGGCGGTTCGGTTAATATTTACGCCAAGGAGGACAAGGAAACACAGGCGCTCAACGAAATTCAACGCGAGAAGAAAGCCCGACGCCACGAGAAGCATGACGAAGAGAAGCCGCAGAAGCAGTCACGTGACGAGGAAAAGTGTGTCTCCGTGATCGGAGGAACCATTGCTTCGTGTACTGATCTCCGGGTTGTAGGCGCAGCCCAAAAACTCACAGAAGAGCGTTTACGTGGGAGGATCTCAACTACCATGTCCCCGTGCGCGGCGGAACCAAAAGGCTCCTTCACGACGTTTGCGGTTATGTTAAACCTGGGACGTTGACGGCGCTGATGGGTGCCTCTGGTGCAGGTGCGTTTATGTTGCATTGTTTTGAGTAGCGGCGAGTCCGACACGTGTAACAGGGAAAACAACGTGTCTCGACGTCCTCGCGCAGAGGAAAAACATTGGTGTTGTCACAGGCGATATCCTCGTCGATGGCCGACCCATTGGCGCAGACTTTGCTCGCGGCACTGCTTATGGTACGCCCCATGCCTCTCACCATTGGCGTCTGTTAATTGCTGCGCGTAGCTGAACAAATGGACGTCCACGAGGGAACAGCCACTGTCAGGGAGGCGTTGCGTTTCTCCGCATACTTGCGGCAGCCCGCTGAGGTTCCCATCGAGGAGAAGGATCGTTACGTTGAAGAAATAATCGAACTTTTGGAACTTCAAGACTTCACGGAAGCCCTGGTAATCACTTTGAGCGTCGAGGCACGCAAGCGGCTTACCATCGGTGTTGAATTGGCGAGCAAGCCTGCACTCCTTCTGTTCTTGGACGAACCCACGTCGGGCTTGGATGGACAGAGTGCATGGAACTTGGTTCGCTTCTTGCGTAAACTCGCGGATCAAGGGCAGGCCATCCTCTGCACCATCCATCAGCCTTCGAGTTTGTTGTTCGAGAGCTTTGACCGTCTCTTGTTGTTGGAGCAAGGAGGAGAGACCGTCTACTTTGGCGATATCGGCAAGGACTCGCAACTCGTTCGGGATTACTTTGCCAGGAATGGTGCGTCCTGCCCTCCGAACGTGAATCCTGCGGAATACATGCTTGAGGCGATCGGCGCTGGACTGTCTCCCAGAGTGGGCCCCCGTGATTGGAAGGATGTATGGCTTGACTCGCCCGAGTACCAGCGGACACGCACAGAAATCGACGAAATCAAGGCTCACGGCTTGGCTATTCCCGTTTCTGAAAACGGCCAAACGCGCACATGTATGCTGTTGATTGTTGGTCCGATGATCTTTCCTAACTCTGACTATGCAGATGCAACGTCCATTTTGTATCAGCTAGCCACTGTTGTCAAGCGTAACAACATTGCGCTATGGCGTTCTCCCGATTATGTGTTCAGCAGGTTATTTGTGCACGCATTCATCTCATTGTTCATTTCGCTGTCGTTCCTGGACTTGGGACATAGTCTTCGGGATCTGCAGTATCGTGTCTTTGCAACGTGGGTTACCCCTCTTTTCCTGGGCCAAGATTAATGCTTAATGCATATGTTCATCTGGCAGTTTCTGGCTTGCCGTGTTGCCTGCGATTGTCATGGTCCAGCTTGAGCCCATGTTCATCTTCAACAGACGTGAGTATACTATTAGTACCTTACGGAACGACCTTCCTAAAATCATGATCCACAGGAATCTTCATCCGGGAGGCATCGAGTCGGATATACTCTCCCTACGTTTTCGCCATCGCTCAGCTCATTGGCGAGATTCCGTACTCGATGCTGTGCGCGATCGTCTATTGGGCTCTAATGGTGTACCCGATGCACTTTGGGCAAGGTGCCACTGGCCTGAACGGGACTGGCTTCCAGTTATTGATGACCATTTTCATGGAACTATATGGGGTTGCTCTTGGTCAAGTTGTCGCAGCGTTATCACCATCCATCGAGATTGCCGTCCTCTATAATCCCTTCCTCGAAATCATCCTCACCTTGTTCTGCGGTGTCGTTATCCCGTACCCGACGATGCCCGGCTTCTGGCGAGACTGGCTTTACCAGCTAGTACCATACACGCGGGCACTTTCGGCAATGTTGTCGA
>JBBPSA010000372.1:0-10695 GCA_038093355.1 Boletus calvinii | reverse complement strand
GTACCAACAATCGAGTCCAATTCCTCCTGCGCTTTTTGCATGACACGTGGGTAGAGCGTCATAGCGAGGTAGAAAGCATAAGCAACAGAAGTGGACTAGACAAAACATTTAAAAATATATACTTGATCGCAGGAGACAAGTACCATACCGTATCCACACCGCCTGCCGATTTGATAGTGTTATCACGAGACTCGAATCACTAATAATATTAATGTTGTGCGTACCTCGATACATTGTTAATGCAGTCCATTTGATGTTATCCTGTCGTTCTTCTGTGAGGTCTGCCATGCTTAATAGGCGAGAAGAAAGCGAAGGCAGCGCTGTACCAGCGGCCTCCAAATCTGGGTCAACGAGCATCAAGGTAAAGTCACAACGGAACTCACTAGCTGAGACATCACATAACTGTGAGGGATTTCGAGCAGGTCATGCACAACAGCAGCATATTCTTTGGCTCTCCTCTTGAAACCGGCTCCAGGAAACCACGATGGGATGTACTTCACTATAAAGGCTGTAGGGACCTCGGATGTGCTTGAATGTATTATGAACTTACAGAAAGGGAGGAAATCGACGACGTGTCTACCCGCTGTTGTTGCCTTTGATAATTGTGAGTTTGCTACTTCGGCTAACTCGACCAGAGGATCATCGCCCTCCTGAGTGATATATCCATGCGAAAGGCGTAAGATGATGGAAGTGAAATTCCTACACGTTATCATGAATTACATGGGCGAAAGAGCTCGAAGACACATACTTGCGAACGTGTGCCCGGACCCTATCCGGTTGCTCCAGCGTCGATCGTAGAGTGCGCCGGGTTTCAACCTCGATCATACCATACAACTTTTCAATAGTAGCGTGACTACCGATATCATGCGCAATCCATTTTCGTTGAGCACGAAACCAATCGTCGTGGTTGCACAGTAACATCATCTTGCCCCATCCAGACAGCTCTCCACCCATAATCGATCGAGGACGGTCAGAGTAATTGGTGCTACGTTTCTCCAAGAGATCGCTGGCAATCTTGGCAGAACCAACGAGGATGACATGATATCCGAATAACGACGCGGAAGCGATGTCACCTATACGGCGAATGGTCGATGATCAGCGATGGAGAACTTGACGATCAAAACTCTGCAGACCGTATTTTTGGTTAAACCTGAGCGTCTTCAACCATTGTTTCTCTTTTGGAATCTCGAAGAAGCACCGAAGACCAGAAATGCCTGGTGGCAAACGGCGGGCTCGGTACCTTGCATAAAGTTCGTGAAGACAGATGCAGAAGACGAGCCTTAATACCGTTCCAAAATCCATGACACTGGTGACGGGTATGCGTGAGGGGAACAGAAGCTAGGGGCGTGTGGCAGTACGAGGTCTACCTCGGACTTTATCTCGGTAGAGCTGCAGCGGAATAACTCCAAATCCGTCAATGTTGGCAGATTGAAGTAACGTTACCATTTAACACCACTCATATTCGCATGGATAGCTGGAGGCGCGCGCTCTCCCTGCCAAGGCCCTGCAGGCTTCTTATGGTGTGATTCAGATTATTGCATTGAGATGATGTTGGGAAAAGACGTTCGTTTTAGCCACATAATTTGCGGCCAATGTGCGCAACATGCGGCGTCTGTCGTAAGGCTCCAAATAGTATGGGAGAAGCACCAAAGTGTTCTCCATTCCGAGGTAATGGTTCGTTTGGGGAGAGTATGTCGTACTATCTGATCACGCCGATGGCGGACCACTCGTATGGCCTGTGTCAAGCCTCTAAGCCAGGGAGATGTTCGGTACAATTTCAAGTTCACTACTTGCAGTAACTTGCCAATTGCTGGCGGTAGTCAAGTCTCTCCGGCTAAACCCGATCCTTGATTGGCACGCCCGTTTCAACAACCGGGAGTCATTGGCCAAAAACCAGTTTCTTCAAACCATCATCAAGTTCACTCTTTGTCCCAGATATTATCCCTCGTCTTGCTTGCTTCCCTTCGTTATTCTTCTCAAGCTTTTTTTTTCGACTTTATTTGACTCGATCATGTCTGTATCTGAACCTGTATCAACCGGTGATGTTCCGGCATCCCTCACTGCGGCAGAGCCAGCATCATCCGATCCTTGTATGCACGACGACGAGTCTCTCGCCGGCGCTCGAAAACAAGGCATGTTCTGCAGGTATTACCATCCGTTCTCGGCTGACCCGGGTCATCTTCCAGTCGAGTTCTACTTTGCAGATTCTAACCTTCCTTACGACAAGTATGCATGCTCCAAGACTACTTCTCTACCACTTTACCCAGACTGACACGCCCTTGTCAAGATTCATGTGGACGTTGCACACTACAAATGCGGACCACTGGGTGCCTATCAAGACAGTCTCGTCATTCAAGCGTATGAGAGAACATGCCGCCAAAGGACCCGAATTCATCCTGCGCGCACTCAAAACGAGCACTGAGCTCGAGGTGGACGACAAGGGCGAGCATGTCCGACGCGCGACTGACCTGCAAAAACCCAAAGATC
The DNA here is from genome assembly GCA_038093355.1 of Boletus calvinii. Taxonomy (NCBI): domain Eukaryota; kingdom Fungi; phylum Basidiomycota; class Agaricomycetes; order Boletales; family Boletaceae; genus Boletus; species Boletus calvinii. Next base: position 8,208 of record JBBPSA010000372.1, on the reverse strand, counting down.
AGTTTGAGCGGAGCGTGTACGCCGTGCGTTCTTTCTCTCAGGATCCGTTTCGAGGAAGTACCGACAGGACCTCTGTGTTTTTTCGATGGGATAGAAAGGGTTTGGAAAGGAAGAACCGGGTCTTCAACAAGAACTGGAGGCGTTTTTCGAAAAATACGGCCAGGTGAATGCCGTGAGGATGCGTCGGGTAGATGGGAAAAAGGAGTTCAAGGTGTGTTCGTTGTGGTATCGCATGTGAATTATGTGTTCATTCCTTTTATTTCGATAGGGTTCCGTGTTCGTAGAGTTTGCTGATATGGCTGGTGTGGAAGCTATCTTGGGCGCAGAACCGAAACCTTCATGGAAGGGTGAAGAGATACTCATCATGTCCAAGTGAGTAGTATCATGTCTCTACCGAAAGCATATTGTCCTCACTATTTGGTCGATACTAGGGAGGCTTATTGTGACATGAAAATCAAGGAGAAAGGTCTCTCAGGAAAAGCTGCCGATCTCCGCAAAGACAGTATTTCCTCCAGGAAGGGTTTCAACGCATTCCGAGAAATGGAGAACCCTTCCAAGTCAAGATCGAGTGGCAAATCCAGGGAGAAGCCAGAAGTCTTTCTCGAATTCATGGGAGAAAAGATCCGCGTGTACGATGACAATGAAGACGGCGTTGGCTATGTCAAAACGGAGGATGTCCCGTTCGTCCGAGGTGCCACGCTTAAATTCACGGGATGTGGTGGCGATGCGAACTTTACAGAGATGAAGGCACGCGTCTCGACCTCGTTGAGATACGATCTCTCCTTGACATCTTTCCCCAGGCTCCTCTTCGTGAACGTTTCGCACGTGTTCCGTACGTTCAGTTTTCCAAGGGGGACGACTTTGGGCTCGTCGGATTTGAAAAGGCATTAAAAGAAGATGAAATCGAATATGTCAAGGAAAACCTCAAAACGGTCAACTCGAACGAGGTCGTGTGGACCATCCCTGACGGTACGCGTCACGTCGATCCTCGTCTCCACGACTCGAGATTGAATGTTGTGCTCTTGACAGAGGACGAGGAAAAACAGTTCCAGATCGACCGCGCCAACTTTGCGGCGAAATCGGCACTGTCGCGAACACAGATGCGAAAAGGTAGTTCGGGGCGGGGTGGTCGTGGTGGTCGTGGTGGCCACAGAGGCGGACGGCACGGGGGAGGCGATCGAGAGAAAACCAAAGACAAAGCCAGAGACGCCCCTCAACCCATCGCACCCAGCGAGTCTCAGGCGGGAGAGAAGCGCAAGCGCGACGTTGAGCCAGATGGTGGACCTGACGTGGGTGTTCGAGGGGCAGGTGTACCAACCATTGCAGCGGCGAAGAAGGCCAAGGCGGACGAGTCATAGCTGCTCGATCTGAGGATAAAGGAGGAAGCATTTTTTCCTGTATTTCTAGATGCCAGCCCCTTGGATATGCGAGCAAATTGATATGTACATCTAGTCGTTGACATCCGATACTGTCGTAAACCATAACTTGTCATTGTGGCAACAAACTGACGATGTGGAATTAGCTTAAACGAATCATCAGAAAATCAATTACATAGCCCCATAATTATCATGTAAATCGTACAGCATAGTCATGATATAGTAAAAGTCCAGAGGGAACGCGTCGTAATGTCATGAACAATGGGGATTCAACGAGCACAACAAGAGACGATGACGAGTTTCAGACCTCCTCGACTTGTTCCTCCAAGTAGTCCCATAGCTTCTTCCCGATCTCAGGATCCTGCGTATCGGAGCGGGGCTTGCCGATGCGCGCCCATGGAATGAGGTACTAAAGAACACAACATGACATGGTCATCATCGAGGACAAGGAGGACGTGAAGCGCACGTACCTTGCCGTTCAGAGACTTGCCGTCGGGAACCGTGCCTGCGTACAGCTGGGTGATGGCCCCGTACGACACGTCAAAGAGGAAGGAGGACTGGCGCGAGACGTCAAGCGAAAGCAGACACTGAAATGTTAAAAGCGCGTACCGTGACCCGCTGGACCATTTTCCCCGAATGCCGCTGTAGCTCGGTCTTGATACCTCCTGTCGAACGTGCATGTGAGCGATGGTTACTAGCTGACCCCAGGTGACCCTGCACTGACCTGGGTTCAAGGAGGTTGAGACGATGCCTTGGTCTCCATACCGCCGCATCAGCTCCGCAGAGAACACGATGTTGCCCTGGCAATGCCATCAATGGGATTGAACCTAGCGACACAGACGGACTGGGCTTACCGTCTTACTCTGACCGTATAGTTTCCACGGGGTCTCCTTTCTGCGCTCCGGACCGTCTCTGACAGTGTCATACTTGAGACCGCCGAACCAGTGACCGTTGGATGAGGTGTTGACCACCCTGGCAATACCATCTGGTGATGCTTTTGCGGTAGATAGTAGGGTTGGAAGCACGAGTTTGGTAAAGTAGAAATGGCCGAGGACGTTGGTCCCGAATTGAAGGTCATAGCCATCGTCAGTGAGCATCTCGATCGGAGGAATCATGACACCGCTGATCCGGCCTCGTATGTCAGCAATTCACGAAAATCGATCACCGGGGACTCGAACTTACGCGTTGTTGAACAGGACGTTCAGCTGCGTTTCCTTGCTATCGCAACGTCAGCTTTCCTCGACTACAATCAAAGGGAAACAATCTCACGAATTGAACTCTTGTGCTGCTCCTTTGATGCTCTTCAAGTTTGCCAAGTTCATAATAAGGAGGTTGGCATCCTTTCCGGTGGCGTTCTTGAGTTCTTGTAGGATTGCTTCGCCTTTGGATTGATCACGGGCAGTGATCCAAACTTTGGCGTTCTTTGTGAGCAATACCTGAATGATTGGTTAGATCCGCGTGGGGTACATAAAGAACGAGAGTGACACTTACCCTAGCAGTCTCCTTGCCAATACCAGCCGTGCCACCAGTGACGAGCACGACCTTGCCGGTCATGTCTGGTACGTCCGCAGCGGTGAACTTGGCGCGACCAGGAAAGATGCTCTCGTTGATGATGGCCCACAAAGCTGCCATGTTGTATAGAGTGCAGAGAAATGGAGGGAAGTGGTTTTTACGTTGAAACACGGGTGATGGCGGTTGATTCAAACGATCGAATACTTATATAGGACATGCCGAAGAGTTGGGTGTTCACACGGCACGGGAGTGTGGTGATCCACTATGACAAAAAGCGTGCGTAGTATGGGAGCGCACGGCTCAACGTGTTACTCTGAAACCTTGATTACGGAAACTGCGGGGGCAGTGTGAGTGTTATTCTCCTCGGCCAACCCACACAGGTGCCCCGTCGCTCGGTAAGCTTGCGGGCGGTTGAACTGAACACGCGCTGGACCAGCGTCAGACTAGCTGATCTGAAATCAAATATCGCCTTGACCGGGGCGGCAATGCGGGCTTGCTGACCTGGCCCATCGGCATCTGGGGTAATAGGTAGGAAAATGTACAGTACTCGCGAAGAAATAGCTGACTCGTCTCTCTGCTACACTATCGATGTTCTTCTGAATCAACCAGTCCCGTGAATTCACCTTTGTCACTGCTGAGAAGGCTCTATGAGTATAAGTCAGACAGCTGCTATATGGCATGGCTTCACTTCAAGGCCGTTCGGATTTTTCCGGCGCGACACGCGTCGAGGATCGTCTTCCACGACTCTCATTACAACCTGCCTACAAGACCGAGCTCGGCCGATGATCCTGTCAGATTTAGAACGTGACGGTGGGATTTTGCATTATCGATCCCCACAAAAGTCCGTGTGATACCATTGAGAGCTGCTATCTTGTCAAGATGGCCTCTCTCCGCTACAGTGGTTCTTCTCACTTTTACAAAGAGCTCGCAGAGTTGCCCGTGCCGACATTGGCCACGTTTATCAACACCACCACTACCTCTGATGTCTCAGGTCTGAATCGACATGGCTTTCTCCCACTCGCTTCCTTGACTCTTTATCCTTGCAGTTGTTCGCATCTCCTATTCGATCCGTGATCATGAACGAAATGTAAAGCGATCCGTCACCAAAACACTGACTTTAGGTGGCCCAGATGCAGCAATCGACTCGCCCATAATATCCTCAACAATCAGCCAGGATCCATCGGAGATCGTGGCGTTCCTCCCTGCACCATCAGAGAAGCGTCATGCGATTCTCAGAGAGGTGTCCGACGCTATCGGTGCAAAGAAACGCTATGTGGAGGTCTGGTCGGGCACTCAACTTGAGGCGTCACTGGAGGTCACGAAGCAACATGGGCAGTTTCATACAGATGGTATTATATTCGTTGGGGTGTTGTTCACGTGCTCACCCACTCCACCCTCTTAGATTACTTTAGATCGTTCTCTTTCACTCCATCCGAAACCGCGTTGGTGTACACAGCCGAAGCTAACCCTGCGACTACCGAGGGACAGGAAGATGATCCATACCCAAAGTTCCGTTTTATTCAGAGTTTTGGTGAACAGTTGTACACCAAGAAACGACCCACTCTCTTCGTGTTCCGGTGGCGATCCCCAAACGGACTCTCGCGTGATGGCAGTGACGCCGCACCAGCTCCCTTTGTTACAGCGTTGTCTCTAGACCAACTATCCAATGCTCCTGTCCTATTCTGCCAGGCAACGTTCGTTACCGAGACACGTCTCTATGCCACTGGATATGAGCAAATTGGGGACGGAAAGCTGTTGGGCGCCAAATTCTGTTTCAATCGACCGTCTAGTATATGGGAGCTCATCCTCCCGAGCGAAAATCCAGAAAAAGCCACAGCCACGGCATGCAAGTCCGTTAAAATTACCTCTGGGCGTTCCTGTCGTTCACCACGTGTCCTGTTTGACAATGGTCGTGTTCCGACGACTCTATTTTGGCTGTCCAATCCCCTGGGCGGTGCGCATGCGTCCACAGTGTCCCTTCATACCCGTGATTTGAAGGGCGGCGCGGGAGACAGGCTTCTTGTGGACGTAGTACATGATCCATCGCCTCAAGCGTTCCCTGGTTTGTACACAGAGTACAACATGCCTGAAAGCCCATTCCTCAGACTCGGTGACAAGTCATTCATTTTGGTACAGTCCCTCTGGCGATCTCGTCCGACGCTGATTTTAATCAACGCGGAAAACGGCGATCTGACCGATCTGACGCCTGTCCTGGACGGCCAACCATTGTATAGCTGGAACTTGCTTGGAACCGATGGAGAGCGCTCGGTGATATGCTCACGAAGCACCCCAACCTCGCCACCAGAAACCGTTCTCCTAACTTTGACACAAGACAAAACCACAGGGAATGTCCGGATCCTTGATAAACCGCTTGTTTCTCCAAAACGTGCGCGTCGTACATTTTAGGGACACTTCTCGGTTCTAATTTAAACTGCAGTTCAGAAAGCCATTGATCGCCTGGAGACGAATGTCATACCAATTCCAAACAGACATCCAGTCGAAACCATCGTCATTCGGTCGGAAGAGGCGGTGGAGGGACATAAACCTTTCTGCTTGACGATTCCACACGGAGGACCACACGCATCCAGTGTTACGTCCTTCGTACCTGGTGTTCTCGCTTATGCCCTTGAAGGCTGTGAGTCGATCAGTCCTACCTATGCATCCTTTCTACAGGCATGCGATTGAAACATTCTTCCAGACACCGTATCCATGCCGAATTACACTGGATCCATGGGTTTCGGGGAGAAATATATCCAAAAACTCATCGGGAAGTGCGGGACGCTCGACGTTGCAGACTGTATCGCGACGGTCGAGGAGCTCATTAATCTCGGGCTGTCCGAGCCAGGAAGACAAGTCATCCAAGGTGGAAGCCACGGGGGGTTCCTCACCGCACACCGTAAGTCCCCATCCCCCTAACCCGATCCAACGACATCGACGAACTTGAACTCGGCAGTCATCGGACAATACCCCGACGTGTTCAGCGCGGCAGTCATGCGCAACCCCGTCATCTCGGCTGGCGAGTTCTGCGCGTCCGACATCACCGATTGGGCATTTTACGAGTTTGGTTTCCCGTTCGGGCCTGGTACACACGTCACCCCCGAGAGCTTCGCCGCGCTTTACGCTGCCTCGCCGATCGCCCACGTGGATCGCGTGAAGGCGCCTGTGTTGCTGTTACTAGGCGAGGACGATCTGCGCGTACCGCCGACGCAAGGAAAGGGGTATTATCACGTGTTAAAGGGCAAAGGGCGGGTGGTGGATATGTTGGTGTTTCCAAAGGAGGCGCATGGGATAGATGGCGTGGAGGCCGCAAGGGTGTCGTTTGAGGCGACGCGGGACTGGTTTCGGGCGTTTACGGCGGGAAAGTGAAAGTGACGGTCGAGTTGCGGTGTATCAAGCCTAGGATTTTGTTTCGACTCGTCGGATGCAATATCAATGTGTGTCGACACGGTTTGTTTCGAGTTGGCGGCGAACAGAAACGAGCGAGTTCGTACCTAATTATTTACTTCTAGTTCAAGACGTTTGGATCGGGTCATACCGAGCGTGACCACCTTCGTGCCCGTCTGTGGCCGGGCGCAGTGACAATCGGGGTCGCCTAGACAATGTGGTTGATCATCGACCGTAACCTCGAGAGCATTGGGCGGAAAACTCGCTCAATTCCTCGTGCTCAAGTATATTTCCCAACATCCTCGTCGGATTCGGCGATCGGTAAACATGCTGCCCCAGGTCTTGATAAACTACCATCTTTCCAGGTTATGCCTGTCTAACCCGAGTCCCGCCACTATCTCCTGAATCATAGGGGTAACTTGTTCCTCGTCGTTGAGCCCTGAACGAGCAATTTCCAAATCTGTCTGTCTCGAAGAAAAATGAGAAGAGAACTTTGGCCTGAGCCCGGAGATACTTGCTAACATCTTCAGGAACTTTATGGAGTGGCTTGAGAAACAATGATTTCTTCTCGGCATGTCGAATTGCATTAACTTTGCCCAATTGATCCAAGAATCTTTCGCGAAGGGTACCATTTGGATTGCCGTACTGGCAGGAAACCCAAGTGAACACACAGATAAGTAACTCAACACCGTGGCGACACTTGTGGGCGACCCAGCCCTTCTGGCCATCTTCGCTCAGGAGTTCGATCGCCATGAACGTGTATGGTTCCAGTCCGCTCGTTGCCGAACGTGCGCTCTGAGCCTGCCAAAGTGGAGACATCAACGTCGTTCACCACGCCCACCGCCTTGTCCGATAGTACATCAGGTTCGTAGCGCTGTTATCGCGATGATGAATGCCTCCCTTCCAAAGTGCATAGTGACCTAGAGCAAACCGACCATACAACGGTGCAGAGATAAAGTAAGAGACGTACACAAGACGCATTGGCTCCATACGTCAGCCAGCTCCTCAGGACTAGACAAGAAGAGTCCGAATGGGTCAAAGTTCACGGAATAGAGCTTGCGGCTGCAGTCCTCACTCTCGATTCCAAGCGCCTTCGTGATGTTGGACGTCGAAATATTAAATTGGTAGGGCAAGAGAAGTGTCATCATTGAGTCCTGCTATTTTTTCGACAAAGAGACCGCTGATGTCTGCCGATTCGACATTGGGGCATGACCTGCGTGCGACGGGGCTCGGTGCCCTCGGCGTTGTCCTGGTTGCTCCCTTGGAGGACTCGTCTGGCACAGTGCGATCGCGATCGTCGTCCCACGCAGACACCCAATCCAATCGATGCCAAGGGAGCGGAGTGAAAAGTTGCTCTTCTGCGCGTCGTGCGAGGAGTCCAAAGTCGAGGATCCGATGTCTGCACGTGATGCTTATGGCATTCTCGGACTGCAGGCCCGGGTCCCGAACCCATACTGCTACCCAAACCACCTCAGGGACGCCCTGGCTTCCCCTTCCCCTTCAAACCACTGGGAACCGGCAGGCTCCACAAGGATCGTGGGTCCGACGACGGCGAGAAGGAGATGGAGGAGAAGAAAGGTCGTGGTGGCGTCTTTGGGTTGTTTGGACGCAAGAAAGACAAGGAAAAGGACAAGCCATTCGTTGAGGACATATCGTCAGACGTCGGGCACGAGTTTCAGGACTCTGGTCAGTCTTCAAACCAGCAACATAGCAATGGTGTTGAAGTCCCACCCTCCGTTACAGTAACCGCAATCCAGCAGCAACAGTCTGTCCATACTTCTATCGAAGCTAGATATACTCCTCAACGACAACAACGACACCCTGCGGGTGGCCCTCGGACGCTCACAGGTCCGGCCCAGGTCTCTCGACACGATTCTACCTCGCGCCAACGAGACCAAGAACAACAAGTACCTTACCAACAATACCTTGACCGTTC